>WFAB01001903.1:0-73696 GCA_018977245.1 Lethenteron camtschaticum | reverse complement strand
TGTGTACGTGTGTTTGTAGGTGTGTGTGTTGTGTGTAGCGTGTGTGTGTAGGTGTGTGTGTAGGTGTGTGTGTACGTGTGTGTAGGTGTGTGTGTGTAGGTGTGTGTGTAGGTGTGTGTAGGGGTGTGTAGGTGTGTGGTGTGTGTGTGTGTAGGTCTGTATGTTGTGTGTAGGTGTGTGTGTGTGTAGGGGTGTGTAGGTGTGTAGGTGTGTGTATGTGTAGGTGTGTGTAGGTGTGTGTGTGTAGGTATGTGTGCGTAGGTGTGTTGTGTAGGTGTGTGTGTGTAGGTGTGTGTGTGTAGGTGTGTGTGTGTAGGGGTGTGTAGGTGTGTGTGTGTGTAGGTGTGTGTGTGTGTGTGTAGGTATGTGTGTGTAGGTGTATGGATGTGTGTAGGTGTGTGTGTGTAGGTGTGTGTGTGTAGGTGTGTGGTGTGTGTGTGTGTAGGTGTGTGNAGGTGTGTGTGTGTAGGTGTGTGTGTAGGTGTGTGTGTAGGTGTGTATGTATGTGTGNTAGGTCTGTGTGTAGGTGTGTGTGTAGGTGTGTATGTGTGGTAGGTCTGTGTGTAGGTGTGTGTGTGTGTGTAGGTGTGTGTAAGTGTGTGTGTGTAGGTGTGTGTGTGTGTAGGTGTGTGTGTGTGGTGTGTGTAGGTGTGTGTGTGTAGGTGTGTGTGTAGGTGTGGTGTGTGTGTAGGTGTGCGTGTGTGTGTAGGTGTAGGTGTGTGTGTGTGTGTATGTTGTGTGTGTGTGTAGGTGTGTGTGTGTGTATGTGTGTGTATGTGTGTAGGTGTGTGTATGTGTGTGTGTGGGTGTGTGTGTAGGTGTGTGTGTAGGTGTGTATGTGTAGGTGTGTAGGTGTGTGTGTAGGTGTGTATGTGTGCGTAGGTCTGTGTGTAGGTGTGTGTGTGTAGGTGTGTGTGTGTGCGTGTGTGNAGGTGTGTGTGTGTGNGTGTGTGTGTATGTGTAGGTGTGTGTGGGTGTGTGTAGGTGTGTGTGTGTGTATGCGTGTGTGTGTAGGTGTNTGTGTAGGTGTGTGTGTAGGTGTAGGTGTGTGTGTGTAGGTGTGCGTGTGTGTGCTTGAAGACCGTCTCCTGTTCAATGTCAGCCTGTCCCTGGGTCCCGCAGATCCCCCCCCCACCCCCCCCCCCCCACNACCCCCCCCACCCCCCCACCCCCCACCACCCCCCCCATGCCCCCCCCCCCCCGCTCTGCCATCCTGGGCCCCTCTGTACCGTGACGCTCAGCGGTGAGCTGGACTCGTGCCACGTGACCCGCGCGCACAAAGACAAAGATCCCCCGTGTAGCTTCGCGCAGCCTTTGCCGAGTGGCCAAGTTGCAGCCTAAGCGGGTTTTCGTTGTTTTTGTTTGTTTGTCTCGGCGCTCGTGCCAGGCACGGTGCACTTTGTGGTGGCCGTTGACTGCTGTGCCAGGCTAGGTGCACTAGGTCAGGGGGCAGACCCAGCAGGTGCCGTGGGTTGATTGACTGAGATGAGCACACAGACACAAAGACAAAGACACACAGTCACAGACACACATACACACACACACAGACACACAGACACGCACACACACAGCAGATGCGACCCCCTACCGTGCAAACTCGCCGCGTTTTATCCGCCCGGCACTCGCCGTTCGTTGTTGTGAGCGTCTCTCCTCCGCCCTCCGTTGTTGCTGGAGGGCGACTGCCTCCAACTGCCCAGTAGCGTCCTTCACGAGCCTCCTCCACATAGGCCGATCTTGACACCGCTGGTACCGGTCATCGGCAAGTCCACTCAGCTCCACGTCCTCCTGTACCACATCACTCAATCTCTTCTCTAGCCCGTGTCACTCACACACACACCCACTCACTCACCCACTCACCCACTCATTCACTCACTCATTCACTCACCCATCACTCCATCTCTTCTCTAGCCCGTGTCACTCATTCACCCACCCACTCACCCACCCACTCACCCACCCACTCACCCACCCACCCACCCACTCACTCACCCACTCACCCACCCACTCACCGACCCACTCACCCACTCACTCACCCACCCACTCACTCACCCACTCATTCATTCAACCACTCACGCACTCACCCACTCACCCATCACTCCATCTCTTCTCTAGCCCGTGCCGCGCCCGTTTAGCCCCCTCGATCCCCCGAACAAAAGCTGTTTAGGCATGCGGGCTACATGACCCCGCCAACGCAGCCTCGCCTGCCGGAGGAGCTCACTCATAACGGTACCCCCATCACTGTACCCCCATCACTGTACCCCCTAACACTGGACCCCTATCACTTGACCCCCTAAGTCTCTCCACATTTAGAGTAGAGAGAGAGGGGGGGGGCTGTCACCTCCTTCGCTGGTGCCCCTCCAGCCCCCCAAGCCCCCCCCCACCAAGCCCCCCCCCCCCCCACCAAGCCCCCCCCNGCCCTCCATGTTCCACACAGCAGCCCCCTTTGATAAGAGCAAGGGGGGGGGGCAGAGGCCGCTGTCTTAATCAGATTAGAGACTCTGTGTGGGGGGGGGCAACACTGTCAGCCATCGCTGCTTGCGTGCCCGTGTGTGTGTGTCTGTGTGTGTGTATCTGTGTGTGTGTGTCTGTGTGTATGTGTGTGTGTCTGTGTGTGTGTGTGTGTGTCTGTGTGTGTGTGTGTGTCTGTGTGCGTGTGTGTGTCTGTGTGTGTGTCTGTGTGTGTGTCTCTGTGTGTGTGTGTCTGTGTGTCTGTGTGTGTCTGTGTGTGTGGGTCTGTGTGTGTGTGTGTCTGTGTGTGTGTGTCTGTGTGTCTGTGTGTGTGTCTGTGTGTGTGTGTGTGTGTCTGTGTGTGTGTGTGTGTGTCTATGTGTTGTGTCTATGTGTGGGGAACGGTGGTGTAACGGTTAGCGCGCTGCGCTACAAACCCGGCGACTCGGGTTCGATTCCCGCTCATGGCCAACACCAGTGACGATTATCTGAACCGGTCCTGGGCCTCCCCTAGGCCGACTCAGCCTCAAATGAGTACCTGGTGCGGTGTGTAAACATCGCTACTGGGGGGACAAAGGCGGCCGGGCGTGGTGCTGGCCACCCACCCCCTCGTGTGCCGTGCCGGCCTTCATAGGTGCTCGCTAACAGCACTTGCCCTACAGTCTGTTCAGGCTATACGGGGGATCTTTGACTTCCGATTTAACATCGTTTGGCCTGGTCGCAAGAAGCCTTCCGTACTGGAGGAATTTCCATCTGGTACAGTACACGGAGGCTGATCGATGCCCGGGTTGTCCAGGGATGGCTCCCTATTGGCCAACCACGTTACGTGTATGCCGATAATCTGGTGATTGCCACTTACTCAGCGGAGGAGTTAGAGGCACTGCTGCCGAACCTGGAGCTTGCAACTAAGAGGTGGGGCCTTGCCATGAGCCCCACCGAAACTAAGCACCTGCCCGGGTATTTTGTGTCATCAAACACTCCACACCCCTCAACTTCCCATGGGTTATGGGGCAGTTGTAGAGAGAGTGGAGAAATTTCCGTACCTGGGCAGTGTGCTTATCACTGACTCCGATTTGACATCAGATGCGTAACGTCACTGCGGCAGAGGTCGCAAACGGGTTTTGATTCCTTACCCGTACCCGTCCCTCCCGTACCCTACCCGTACCGGCCGGGTACGGGTATACGATCGGGTACCCGATTGCGACCTCTGGGATGAAGCCATGTTGCAGGCGCGGGTGGGTTGATTCTAGGAACTTGAATTGTGAGAAGAGACAAGACGTTGGGAAATGAGTGACAAACGGTGACTCACCAGTGACTCACGGCCTACCCGTACCCGGCCGCACCAGGGTCGCAAACGGGTACCTGTACCCGGCCGGGTACGGGTAGCCGGGTATCGGGTAGGGTACGGGTATCGGGTACCGGTTGTGACCTCTGCGCTGGGTGCTACCTGGTTGNCACTCCACACGAAGCTTCGGGTCTTCTCGGCCACGGTCATGCCCTCCCTTCTTCTCTACACCAGCTGCCTCGTTGGTGTTTGTGCGTCCCACATCCGGGCAATGTCCCTATAACCATCCCCATATTCTTAGGTTTTTTCGGTAAAGTCACGTAGGTAAAAACATTCAAAAGTAAAATAAAATAAAAATTACGACGTTTCGGAGGCAACACAAGCTTCCGTCTTCAGGTGGTACCGTCACAGCCACGACAGCTGTATCAAGTAAATGAGAGATTGCAGGACCTACCACTCCGTTTATATAATGGTTGGAGAAGGCGGTGGGGCAAGGGCCAGTTTGACAACAGAATCAGTCGGGCGGCATTAGCTTTCGTTTGGCTGCCTAGCGCCGCTGTGTGGAAGCTACCTGGCTCTGCCGCTTCACGCAAAAGCTCCGGGTCCTCTCGGCCGTGGTCATTCCCTCCCCTTCTTGCCTGTCTGCGATTCCATCCTAGGTGTGGGTGAGTGTGTTGGGGTCAGGCTCGAGACAGGGTGTGTGTGTGGGTGTTAGGGGTATGGGTCAGGTTTCAACTGGCTGGATTATGTTAGGAGTTCAAAAATCCTTGAAATGGTCTGGACCCAGTCCCGTTATCAGTGAGCTCCTCCGGCAGTGTGTCTGTGTGAGTCTGTGTGTACATGTGTGTCTGTGTGCACAAGTGTGTGTCTGTGTCTGTGTGGATCAGTGTGTGTTTGCCTTTATACATGTCTGTGTGTATTTGTACCATTGTGCGTGTGTGCATTTGTGTGTGTGGAGCTCACAAATCCTTGAAAGATCTGGACAAAGTCCCATCGGTGAGCTCCTCCGGCAGGCGAGGCTGCGTTGGCTGGGTCATGTAGCCCGCATGTCCAGCCACCGCATGCCTCCACAGCTTTGTTCAGCCGCATGGAGGCCGCTAAACGGGCACAGCACGGGCTAGAGAAGAGATGGAGTGATGTGGTACAGGAGGACGTGGAGCTGAGTGGACTTGCCGATGACTGGTACCAGTGGTGTCAAGATCGGCCTCTGTGGAGGAGGCTCGTGAAGGACGCTACTGGGCAGTTGGAGGCAGTCGCCCTCCAGCAACAACGGAGGGCGGGGAGCAACGCTCACAACAACGAGCGGAGCGCCGGGGGCGGTAAAACGCAGCAAGTTGTCACAGTGGGGGGCACAGGTGGTGCATCAGCCAGTCATCTCGGTCATCTCGGTCAGGCGACCCGTGGCACTGCTGGGTCTGCCCCGTGACCTCCTGCCAGAGGGCGTTCGACACTTCACGTGGTCTCAAGGTGCACATAGCTGGCACAAGCGTCGTGGTGATGACCCGTGGCAACTGCAGGCTCCGTCCCGTGACCTCCTCCTGCCAGCAGCGAGCCTTCCACACTTGGCGTGATGGCCTCAAATGTGCACCTAGCCTGGCACGAGTGGTGAATGCCGCCCGTTGTTATTGGCATCTCTGTGTGTCTGCTCTTCCTATCTCTGGCATGAGTCTCTGCAGTGTCGATGCTGGGACGTTTTGGGCCTCCCCTAGGTCGACTCAGCATCAAATGATAACCCACTGCAGTGTGTGTTGGTGTGCGCGCGTGCCGTGCGTAACATCGGCACTGGGGAGACAAAGGCGGCCGGGCGTGGTGTGGGCCACCCACCCCCTCTTGTGCCACAGGGCGACCTTTATAGGTGCTCGCAAACAACACTTGGCACAGGAACTCGTGAGAGGCTACACGGGGGACCTTTGGTCTTTGTGTCTTTAGATGCTGCTGCTGCTAGCTACAAACTGCACTTGCCCTGGAAGCCTGTCAGAGGCTACACGGGGTGGGGATGGACCTTTGTCTTGTGTCTATAGCTGCTGCTACTTGCTACTAACAGCACTTGCCCCGCCAGCCTGTCAGAGGCTACACGGGGATCTTTGTGTCTATAGGTGCTGCTGCTGCTCGCTACAAGCAGCACTTGCCCCGCCAGCCTGCAGAGGCTACACGGGGAGCTTTGTCTTTGTGTCTATAGCTGCTGCTACTTGCTACTAACAGCACTTGCCCCAGCCAGCCTGTCAGAGGCTACACGGGGAGCTTTGTCTTTGTGTCTATAGCTGCTGCTACTTGCTACTAACAGCACTTGCCCCAGCCAGCCTGGCAGAGGCTACACGGGGAGGAGGGGGGGGGCCTTTGGCTTTGTGTCCGTGCGCGGGCGTGAAGTTATTTGCGCGTGAATATTTGGGAGGTAGGGGAGGGAGGGGAGAGGGGGAGGGAGGGNAGGGGAGGTAGGGGAGGTAGGGGAGAGGGGAGGGAGGTAGGGGAGAGGGGGAGGGAGGGGGAGGGAGGGAGGGNAGGGAGGGAGGGAGGGGAGGGAGGTAGGGGAGAGGGGAGGGAGGGAGGGAGGGAGGGAGGGGGAGGGAGGGGGAGGGGGGAGGGGCACCCTCCGTGCCATCTGCCTCCCTCCAGAGGGCGCGAGATTGTGTGAGTGTGGGAGGGGGAGTGGTGGCGCAGCGGTTAGCGGAGGGGGACGCCCATACAGCGCTGCGAAACCGGTAGAGGGCACGGGTTTTAAATCCCCGCCGAGGCCCCGTGATGATCTCTGGGTCGTCTTCAAGGTCGACTCGGCCTTAAATGGGCACCCCGGTGGCTGGGGAAGACAAAGACGGCCGGGCACGTGGTGCCAGCCAGCTACCAAATTCGTTTTGGTCATTCGCTGCTCACTGCTCGCTGATGGCGCTTGCACCAGCAGGCTGTTAAGGCTATCGGGGGAGCTTTGTCTTTGTGTCGTGGGGAGAGAGAGAGTACGTGGGGAGAGAGAGTTCGTGGAGAGTGAGAGATTAGTCTTTGGTTCTTTCGGTAAAGTCACGTATGAAAATACAATAATAAAAAATTAAATACTAGCGTACGACGTTTCGATTGCAACACAAGCAATCGTCGTCAGGTATAAATGAAATAGAAACACAAATCTAGTGAACTTAGAAATGTAATACAACAGAGAGTCGGATAACATAACAGTCAACACCCTACCTGGTTGATTACGTTCTTCCTGAGAATGCTACATTTGAGAGAGAGATCAAACACAGAACCAGAGACATATAGACAGACATATAAGCAGACAGATATCACAGAGATACATAGAGACACATACATAGGCACACAGATAAAACACAGAACCAGAGACATATAGACAGACATGTAGAGACAGATTACAGATACATAGAGAGAACACTACATAGGCACACAGATCAAACACAGAACCAGAGACATATAGACAGACATATAAGCAGACAGATATCACAGAGATACATAGAGAGACACACATACATAGGCACACAGATACAACACAGAACCAGAGACATATAGACAGACATATAAGAGAGACAGATATCACAGAGATACATAGAGACACATACATAGGCACACAAGTTTGAGAGAGAGTTTGTGGGGAGATTTTTTACTTTTAAACCGCTGACATTGCTGCCTGCAGCAAAAGCACCGATAGCGATACGAGTCATGTCGAGTCCAGCGTCACGTGACACGCACGTCACAGACACTACCCACGTGGCATGCACGTGTCACGTGGGCAGTGTCACGTGTTGCTGCACGTGGCAGGCTCGACGTCAAAGCTCGTTAGGAAGTGACATTCACAACGCCGTTTGCGCCGGTGCAGAGGGCTGATTTTTATTTTTGTCTATTAACCAATATGATCAATGTGATCTTCAAAATTCAGTTTTAATCAAGAATGACCCCCAAATACTTATAGATCTTGACTTGCTCTATTTCATGATTATTTAAGGAATGTAATTGGGGAAAATAACTTCCTGCTTTAGTCCCGGTGAGAAACATAGCATCTTGGTTTTGGAGGTATTCATGACCGACCCCCCCCCCCCCACACCGTTTGAAGAACCACTGGGCGCGTCACAAAGGCAGATTCGCGTGCTCCAGCCGGAGCCGTGAGCCGTGCCTTGAGCAGGCCTCACCCCCCCCCCCCCCCAAACATTGTCAGCGCAGGGCAGCCGTTGAGTGTCGCCTTGCACCATCTTTTCCCCTGGTCTTGCAAGCTGCCGTCTTTGCTTGCGAGTTCGTGGCGCTCGTTAGCCAGGCAAGGCAGCACCACCCCCATATGTGAAGCCGCTCTTGCGAAAAGGCACCTCCAGTCTCGCGTAAAATGGACCCCAAAGGCCGCAACGTTGGGTTGAGCCGCGGACACCCGAGCGCCGGTGGGGCCGAGACCTTCCCTGGCACCGCAGGACGCTCGCACGAGAGCCACGCGGCCCCCNAAAGGCACCGTCCGGTGCAGCCGAACAACCTCCACCGGAGGTCACCGCAGCGTTTGGCTACGGCGAGGCGCTTGTACATCTGCTGCCACGGTGGGGGGGGGGGGGGGGAGAGGCGGCCTCCAGCAGGGGAGAGGAGTGATCTCTCCATTTTGTGTCCGGTAGGTCGGCCCGGTGCTGAGAATGCGGCACCTTGACGCAGCACGTGCAGAGCCCTTGGTTTGGGGGGGGGGAGCTCTGGTGAGAGAGAGAGAGAGAGTTCGTGGGAGAGACTTTTAAACAACTTTTATTGTCGCCAGCAGCAGAGGTGTGGACTCGAGTCATGTGACTTGGACTCGAGTCAGACTCGAGTCATGAATTTGATGACTTCAGACTCGACTTGGACTTGCATAACAATGACTTTGTCCCACCTCTGAGGTGTGGACTCGAGTCATGTGACTTGGACTCGAGTCAGACTCGAGTCATGAATTTGATGACTTCAGACTCGACTTGGACTTGCATAACAATGACTTTGTCCCACCTCTGAGGTGTGGACTCGAGTCATGTGACTTGGACTCGAGTCAGACTCGAGTCATGAATTTGATGACTTCAGACTCGACTTGGACTTGCATAACAATGACTTTGTCCCACCTCTGGCCAGCAGCAACAGCACTGGAGGCGATTCCGATACGAAATACACAAAGTCACCAGCAAACAAACGAATCAACGCTATAAATCCACGCGCTGTTGCGCTAAATGCGCTGCGCACAACACAAAAGAAAAACCACGTGGTGGTGGTGGTGGTGGTTGTGGTGGTGGTTGTGGTGGTGGTCATCGCGCACGCCACGGTGACGAGGGTGCCGTCCACGCTGGTACAGAGAGGGGCTTGTCTGGCCCCCAGCATTCGAAGAAGATGCGCACATCACCGACATGTGTGTGGTATGCGTGCTCCAGCCGGAGCCGCGCCTTGAGCAGGCCCTGAACACTGGAAGCATCACAGAGCAGCCGTCAGTGTCACCTTCCAGCATCTTTTTCCTCGTTCTGTACACCGCCATCTTCGCCTGAACACAGGCGAAGTTGCCGAGGTCACGGCGCTTGTTAGCCAGGTAAGGCACCNCCCCATATACGAAGCTGCTGCTGTTGTAGAAGGGCACCCCCAGTTTCCTGAAGATGTCCCCAAAAGGTGGAACATTGGTTTGGCAGCGTAAGTACCGGTGGGGCAGATCCTCCCTGGCACCGCAGGAAATGCACAAGTCTGTTACCCCTGGCGAGATTCGGCTTAGCCACACGGCCGATGGCAACGTGCAGTGTGCCAACCTCCACTGGAGGTCACCGCAGCGTTTGGCTACGGGAGACTTGTACATTTGTTTCCACTGGGGGCGGCCGCAATGAGGGGGAGAAATGGTCTCTCCGTTTTGTGTCCGGTAGCTCGGCCAGGTCCCGGGAATGCAGCGCCTTGACACAGCACATGTAGAGCACCTTGACACAGCACGTGTAGAACGCCTTGACGCAGCACGTGTAGAGCGCCTTGACACAGCACGTGTAGAGCGCCTTGACACAGCACGTGTAGAGCGCCTTGACACAGCACGTGTAGAGCGCCTTGACACAGCACGTGTAGAGCGCCTTGACACGGCACGTGTAGAGCGCCTTGACACGGCACGTGTAGAGCGCTTGACACGGCNACGTGTAGAGCGCCTTGACACAGCACGTGTAGAGCGCCTTGACACAGCACGTGTAGAGCGCCTTGACACGGCACGTGAGGCGCCTGACACAGGAGTAGAGCGCCGACAAAGCACGTGTAGAGCGCCTTGACACAGCACGTGTAGAGCGCCTTGACACAGCACGTGTAGAGCGCCTTGACACAGCACGTAGAGCGCCTTGACACGCNAGCACGTGTAGAGCGCCACNTTGACCGNACAGCACGTGTAGAGCGCCTTGACACAGCACGTGTAGAGCGCCTTGACACAGCACGTGTAGAGCGCCTTGACACAGCACGTGTAGAGCGCCTTGACACAGCACGTGTAGAGCGCCTTGACACAGCACGTGTAGAGCGCCTTGACACGGCACGTGTAGAGCGCCTTGACACAGCACGTGTAGAGCGCCTTGACACAGCACGTGTAGAGCGCCTTGACACAGCACCTTGACGCACGTGTAGAGCGCCTTGACACAGCACGTGTAGAGCGCCTTGACACAGCACGTGTAGAGCGCCTTGACACAGCACGTGTAGACGCCTTGACACAGCACGTGTAGAGCGCCTTGACACAGCACGTGTAGAGCGCCTTGACACAGCACGTGTAGAGCGCCTTGACACAGCACGTGTAGAGCGCCTTGACACGGCACGTGTAGAGCGCCTTGACACAGCACGTGTAGAGCGCCTTGACACAGCACGTGTAGAGCGCCTTGACACGCACTGTAGAGCGCCTTGACACAGCACGTGTAGAGCGCCTTGACACAGACGTGTAGAGCGCCTTGACACAGCACGTGTAGAGCGCCTTGACACAGCACGTGTAGAGCGCCTTGACACAGCACGTGTAGAGCGCCTTGACACAGCACGTGTAGAGCGCCTTGACACAGCACGTGTAGAGCGCCTTGACACGCACGGGTAGAGCGCCTTGACACAGCACGTGTAGAGCGCCGTGAGGCAGCCGTGTAGAGCGCCTTGACACAGCACGTGTAGAGCGCCTTGACACAGCACGTGTAGAGCGCCTTGACACAGCACGCGTAGAGCGCCTTGACACAGCACGTGTGAGCGCCTTGACACAGCGCGGCAGAGCGCTGTGTTATGGCACTCTTCAGGGGCACGTTCCTGCAGCCTCGGAGCTTCAGTAGCTTGCCGGAGTCGCTGTGGCCGGGGGCTGCGCGCAGGAGAAGCACAACTCCGGAAGGAGGAGGAGGGGGGGCTGCCACCGTCCCGGCGCCTCCAGCTTCAGGTGCAGCTCCTTCATGGCGTGGAGCGACGTCCCACAGCTTCTCCCGGCGAGCATGGAGCGGAGTCCCCTAGCGTTGCCGGCGATCTCAGCTGCGGTCTTCCACTTGGGCTGGTGGGACCTGCACGAGGTGGAAGACGGTCCACAGCCCTGCTGATGTGAGGCAAAGAGTCACAGTCCTCTCCTCTGATCCCCTGGAAGAGGCCGTTGCAGAACAAGGGCTCGTTCAGGAAGTGCGCGAGGTCATAGGGCGCGCGCGTTCTGCTCCACTCGAAGCTCCGCCACGCGTCCAAGAGGCTCTGTGATAACCTCGTGTAGTCGACAGGCTCAGGTCCATCAGGAAGAGCTCCTTTCGGTACCCAGGCACCCCCNGCATTCCTCAGCAGGACGAGGGCCGGCGACTTCCAGGGTAGCTCCTCCCGGTAGTTCAGCAACTGCCTGACGGCCATGAGCCTGAAGCTCGTGACCCTGGCGGTGATGTCCACCAGACCCTGGCCGCTCTCGCCCACCGGCAGGCAGAGAACCACCGGCCTGAGCCGGTGGTTCCCGTGCCAGACGAAGTGCACGAGTGAGCGGTTGACTCTGGTGAGTAGTCAAGCAGGAGGCTGGGGGCCTTGGTTTTGTGCCACAGCAGGATGCTGCCAGGGTGTTAGCGACAGCACTGGGCCACTGAAAGACATCTGCGGAGCGAGGCGCGCCCATGTCAGTGATTTAGCCGCGATTGTGTCAGCCAGCTCGGTCCAGTTGTGAGCGATGGCGTGGGGTTTCCCAAATAAACCCCCAGGTGCTCGACTCCATCGTCCCGCCAACCGACTCCTCCTGGAAGGAGCTCAGAGTGAACGCCGCCTCGCGACCCCAAACACAGCGGGGGCCTCGCACTTGGCCCAGTTGACCCTGGCGGAGGAGGCCCTTTCGTATACCGCAACCAGAGGTCGCAACAGGGTGCCCGATACCCGTACCCTACCCATACCCGGCTACCCGTACCCGGCCGGGTATGGGTGGGTACCCGTTTGCGACCCTGGTGCGGCCGGGTACGGGTAGGCCGTGAGTCACCGGTGAGTCACCGTTTGTCACTCATTTCGGGTAGGCGGGTACGGGTAGGGAACGGTACCCGTACCCGGCTGTACAGGTAGGACCCATTTGTGNCCCTGGGCCCGGGTACGGGTACGGGTAAGGAACAAAACCCGTTTGCGACCTCTGGAGCGCGGAGACGTCACGCGCGCCGTTGAACGACAACTTGTCGTCGTCTGCGTAAGCCGAGAGCTTGACGACCGCATTTCAGGTCCCGGGCACCTTGAGGCCAGACAGTTTCGTCTCGGGTAGCAGTGGNTCAATGGACAGGGGTACGGCAGCCCCGAGAAGGGGCATCCCGTCCGACCCCTCGTCACGGGGAAAGGGTCGCTGAGCCGCTGGTTTATCGTCAAGAGGCTGGATGTGCCCGTGTACAGGAGCCTAACCTGCGAGATGAAGGCCTGGCCCAAGCTGAGCGGCGTTAGGAGTTTGCTAATAGGGTTTTCCCCTTTTTTCTGGCAACAAAACTGACACCTTTTGCAAGGAATCATGCTTATATTAACCACAATACTGGCAGTCAAATGCAAACAAAAAACAATACTCTGATCATTATGCATTGTCTTTGAAACTGATTGGTCCACACCAGAGACAGCTTTCTTTAGAGCCTAGTCTCATATGGTGTTCGACCAAATGACGCCTTGACTGCAAGTATAGTGGTTAATGTAAGCATGATTCTTGCAAAAGGTGTCAGTTTTGTTGCCAGAAAAAAGGGGGAAAACCCCTATTAGTATATTTTGGAACTGGCAAAGGAGGTCCCATGATGTTGGGAGTTTGTCCAGGTACTTGTGGCTCACCCTGCCAAAGGCTTCTCCTGATCCAGGAAGAGTAGGCCCAACTCCACGCTGTGCGCTAACCGCGTGGGAGATGACGTCTCTGACCGTGCCGATGTTGACGTACACGCACCGGGATGCAACGCGGATGTTCCGGCAGGACAGGCCGACCCAGCGCCGCCTTGAGACGATTTGCCAGCAGCTTGGAGAAGATTTTGTAGTCGGGCGCAGAACAGGGACGCGGGTCGCCAATTCTCGACGAGGGGCAGGTCCCGCTTCTTGGGCAGAAGGAAGACCACCGCTCTCCCGCAGCTCTCTCCCGCAGTCCGCCCTGCTGCAGGTAGCTCCGTCAGCAGTTGCAGGAGTGGAGGGCCAAGCTCATCCCGGAAGGAGAGAGTTCGTGGGAGAGGAAATTCAGCCATTTAGCAAAGTAAATTAACACACACGGCCTTTCGCACTCGCTCTCACTCCCTCTCTCTCCCTCTACCCCCTGCCTTCCCCCCTCTCTCTCCCCCTCTCTTTTTTTTCCTCGTTTTTTTTTCTCTCCCCTCTGTCCCCTCTCTCTGTCTCTCCGCTCTCCGCCGCTACCCAGCATGCTCGCCGGTAATTATGCAAATGAGTCAGGCAGGCTGTCATTGCCCTGATTATGACACACACAACGTTTGTGTGTGTGTGTGTCATAATCACAACGTGTGTGTGGGTGTGTGGGGAGAGAGAAGGGGGTGGGGGAAAAAAAAAGAAAGATGGATGAAGGAGGAAGAGCGTCGGCTACGCCAAGCTCGCCATTCACAGGGCGAGGAAGGTGGCCCTGGAGGGGAAACGTCCGGCCAGCAGCCTGGGCATCTCCCGCGCTCTGCTCGGAGCCCCAGGGTGTGTGGGCTGGAGTTCCGCCATGTGGCGTGGCTGACCCACGCCGTGCCGGCCTTCAAGGAGCAGTGGGAGATGGAGGAGGCCGTGTGCTCGGTGGCAGATGACGGGGAGCTCTGCATGCTGATATGAGCTACCCGTCGGAGAGAAAGGGCGAGAGAGTGAGCGAGAGAGTGGCGAGTGAGTGAGCGAGAGAGAGAGAGCGAGAGAGTGAGCGAGAGATTGAGCGAGGAGTGAGCGAGAGATTGACCGAGAGAGTGAGCGAGAGAGTGAGCGAGAGGTGAGCGAGGAGAGTGAGCGAGAGAGTGAGCGAGAGAGTGAGCGAGAGAGTGAGCGAGAGGGTGAGCGAGGGAGTGAGCGAGAGAGTGGGCGAGAGGTGGGCGAGAGGGTGAGCGAGGGAGTGAGCGAGAGAGTGACCGAGAGGGTGAGAGAGTGAGCGAGAGAGGGAGCGAGAGAGGGAGCGGGCGAGAGAGCGGGCGAGGGAGCGAGCGAGGGAGCGAGCGAGGGAGCGAGCGAGGGAGCGAGGGAGCGAGCGAGCGAGGGAGCGAGCGAGGGAGCGAGCGAGGGAGCGAGGGAGCGAGCGAGGGAGAGCGAGGAGGGAGCGAGGGAGCGAGCGAGGGACAGGAGGGAGGAGGGAACGAGCGGGGAGCAGCGAGGGAACGAGCGAGGGAGCGAGCAGGAGCGAGGGAGCGAGCGAGGGAGCGAGGAGGAGCGAGGGAGCGAGCGAGGGAGCGAGCGAGGGAGGAGGGAGCGAGCGAGGGAGCGAGCGGGGAGCGAGGGAGCGNGCGAGGAGCGAGCGAGGAGCGAGGGAGCGAGCGAGGGGCGAGGGAGCGAGCGAGGGCGGGGAGCGAGCGAGGGAGCGAGCGAGGGAGCGAGGGAGCGAGCGAGGAGCGAGCGGGGAGCGAGGGAGCGAGCGAGGGAGCGAGGGAGGAGCGAGGGAGCGAGGGAGCGAGCGAGGGAGCGAGGGAGCGAGGGAGCGAGCGAGGGAGCGAGCGAGCGAGGGAGCGAGCGAGGGAGCGAGCGAGGGGCGAGCGAGCGAGGGAGGGAGCGGCGAGCGAGGGAGCGAGCGAGGGAGCGAGCGAGGGAGCGAGCGAGCGAGGGAGGGAGCGAGCGAGCGAGGGAGCGAGCGAGGGAGCGAGCGAGGAGCGAGCGAGGAGCGAGCGAGGGAGCGAGCGAGGGAGCGAGCGAGGAGCGAGCGAGGGAGCGAGCGAGCGAGGGCGAGCGAGCGAGGGAGCGAGCGAGCGAGGGAGCGAGCGAGGGAGCGAGCGAGGGAGCGAGCGAGGGAGCGAGCGAGGGAGCGAGCGAGCGAGGGAGGGAGCGAGCGAGCGAGGGAGGGAGCGAGCGAGCGAGGGAGGGAGCGAGCGAGAGGGAGCGAGCGAGGGAGCGAGGGAGCGAGCGAGGGAGCGAGCGAGGGAGCGAGCGAGGGAGCGAGCGAGGGAGCGAGCGAGGGAGCGAGCGAGGGAGCGAGCGAGGGAGCGAGCGAGGGAGCGAGCGAGCGAGGGAGGGAGCGAGCGAGCGAGGGAGGGAGCGAGCGAGCGAGGGAGGGACGAGCGAGCGAGGGAGCGAGCGAGGGAGCGAGGGAGCGAGCGAGGGAGCGAGCGAGGGAGCGAGCGAGGGAGCGAGCGAGGGGCGAGCGAGGGAGCGAGCGAGGGAGCGAGCGAGGANCGAGCGAGGAGCGAGCGAGGGAGCGAGCGAGGGAGCAGCGAGGGAGCGAGGGAGCGAGCGAGGGAGCGAGCGAGGGAGCGAGCGAGGGAGCAGCGAGGGAGCGAGCGAGGGAGCGAGCGAGGGAGCGAGCGAGGGAGCGAGCGAGGGAGCACGAGGGACAGCAGGGAGCGACGAGGGACGAGCGACGAGAGGGCGGGCGAGAGGGCGGGCGGGCGAGAGGGCGAGCGAGAGGGCGAGCGAGAGGTGGGGTTTACATAAAGCAAAGTAAAAAAAAAAATTACGAAATGATGAACGAAGCAAAGTACCGACTACACCGAGCACTTCTTGTTTCCACTGATGTAAAAAAAGATTAAAAAAAAAGAGAGGGAGGGAGGAGAGAGGGAGAGGGGAGGGAGAGTTCGTGGGTTCAATCCCGACCCCTGAGGAATCCAGGCTCCTGATTGGGTGCTGGGAACACGCGGTCATCGGCAGCCTCGAGTGGACATGTTGACTACCTCGCCTGGTGTACAGGAGGTCGTGGGTTCAATACCGACCCTGATGTCTGCTGCTGTATATTTGGAGTTTGCATGTAGCTGGGAGATGTTGACTACCTCGCCTGGTACACAGGAGGTCGTGGGTCGATCCCGACCTTGATGTCTGCTGCTGTATATTTGGAGTTTACATGTAGCTAGGAGATGTTGACTACCTCGCCTGGTCTGCAGGAGGTCGTGGGCTCGAACCCGACCCCTGACGCCTGCTGCTGTATATTTGGAGTTTGCATTATCTAGGAGATGTTGACTACCTCGCCTGGTCTACAGGAGGTCGTGGGCTCGTTCCCGACCCTTGACGCCTGCTGTTGCTGCTGTATATTTGGAGTCTGCGTGTCTCTCTCTCATCGTCATCACGGTGGCTAGGAGATGTTAACTACCTCGCCTGGTATACAGGAGGTTGTGGGCTCGATCCCGACCCCTGACGCTTGCTGCTGCTGCTGTATATTTGGAGTTGGCGTGTCTCTCTCTCATCGTCATCACGGTGGCTAGGAGATGTTGAATACCTCCACTGGTATGCAGGAGGTCGTGGGCTCGATCCCGACCCCTGACGCCTGCTGCTGTATATTTGGAGTTTGTATTTAGCTAGGAGATGTTGACTACCTTGCCTGGTATGCAGGAGGTCGTGGGCTCGATCCCGACCCTTGACGCCTGCTGTTGCTGCTGTGTATTTGGAGTTTGCGTGTCTCTCTCTCATCGTTATCACGGTGGCTAGGAGATGTTGACTACCTCGCCTGGTATGCAGGAGGTCGTGGGTTCGATCCGACCCCTGACGCCTGCTGCTGCTGTATGTTTGAAGTTTGCATTTAGCTGTTGATAGCAGGCGCTTCTGCAATGAAGCACTGCCGTGCTCAGTGAGACCTCACACCTCGCGAGGTGACACGATTGTGTTTAGTTTAGAGGCCTCAAGATCATTTTGCGTCACCTGCTGTCGCTAACCCTGTCCCTGGCATACGCTGATCACTACCAATACTACTACCGTACCTTTACCCCTATCACTATCACTACCCCTATCACTATCACTACCCCTATCACTACCCCTATCACTACCCCTATCACTATCACACCCATACCACTACCCTATCACTACCCTATCACTACCCCTATCACTATCACACCCATACCACTACCCCTATCACTACCCTATCACTACCCCTATCACTATCACACCCATACCACTACCCTATCACTACCCCTATCACTACCCTATCACTATCACACCATACCACTACCCCTATCACTACCCCTATCACTACCCCTATCACTATCACACCCATACCACTACCCCTATCACTACCCCTATCACTATCACACCCATACCACTACCCCTATCACTTCCCTATCACTACCCCTATCACTATCACACCCATACCACTACCCCTATCACTACCCCTATCACTACCCTATCACTATCACACCCATACCACTACCCTATCACTACCCTATCACTATCACACCCATACCACTACCCTATCACTACCCCTATCACTACCCCTATCACTATCACACCCATACCACTACCCCTATCACTACCCCTATCACTACCCTATCACTATCACACCCATACACTACCCTATCACTACCCTATCACTACCCCTATCACTATCACACCCATACCACTACCCCTATCACTACCCTATCACTACCCCTATCACTATCACACCCATACCACTACCCTATCACTACCCCTATCACTACCCCTATCACTATCACACCCATACCACTACCCCTATCACTACCCCTATCACTATCACACCCATACCACTACCCCTATCACTACCCCTATCACTACCCCTATCACTATCACACCCATACCACTACCCCTATCACTACCCCTATCACTATCACACCCATACCACTACCCTATCACTACCCTATCACTATCACACCCATACCACTACCCTATCACTACCCCTATCACTATCACACCCATATCACCACCCACCACCCACCACCCACCCACCATCCATTCCCCACCAGTGACGGGGGGGGGTGGTGGTGGTGGTTAAGAAGATTGTGGTGGTGGTGATGATCGTGGTGGTGATCGTGTGGTGATGATCGTGGTGGTGATCGTGGTGGTGGTGATCGTGGTGGTGATGGTGTTGTTGGTGGTGATGGTGGCGGTGATAGTGATGGTGGCTGTTATGGTCATAACCGTGGTGGTCGCGGTGATGGTGATGAAGATTGTGGTGGTGGTGGTGGTGGTGATGATGTTAGTGATGCTTGTGGTGGTAGTGGTGATGGTGGTGACGATGGTTTTGGTGGTGGTGTTGGTGGTGGTATGATGGTTTCGGTGGTGGTGGTGGTGGTGGCTGTGGTGGTGGCGTTGNTGTGGTGGTGTTGTGGTGGTATGATGGTTTCGGTGGTGGCGGTCGTGGTGTTGGTGGTTGTATGATGGTTTCGGTGGTGGCGGTGGTGGTGGCGGTGATGGTGACAGCGAATATCAAACTGCACCTGGCCCTATCTTCACCCCTAGGTCGACTCAGCCTGAAATTCATACTTGGCGTGGAGGTTAACCATTAGTACCGGGAGACAAAGGCGGTCGGGCACTTGCCCCAACAGTCTGGTTAAAATCTATACGGGGAGCTTTGTCTTTGTGTGTTGGAATTCTTGTTGGTGTGTAGTGAGCGTGCGTGTGTGTAGGTATGTGTGTTGTGTGGGTCTCTGTGGGTCTCTATGGGTGTGGGTCTCTATGGTGTGGGTCTTTGTGAGTCTCTATGGATGTGAGTCTTTGTGAGTCGCAATGGGTGTGGGTCTCTGTGGGTCTCTATGTAGTGGATCTCTGTGGGTCTCTATGGGTGTGAGTCTTTGTGAGTCTCTATGGGTGTGAGTCTTTGTGAGTCTCTATGGGTGTGGGTCTCTGTGGGTCTCTGTGGGTCTCTATGGGTCTCTGTGGGTGTGGGTCTCTATGGGTGTGGGTCTCTATGAGTGTGGGTCTCTGTGGGTGTCTGTGGGTCTCTGTGAGTGTAGGTCTCTGTGGGTCTCTATGGGTGTGTGTCTTTGTGAGTCTCTATGGGTGTGGGTCTCTGTGGGTCTCTGTGGGTGTGGGTCTCTGTGGGTCTCTATGGGTGTGGGTCTCTATGAGTGTGGGTCTCTGTGGGTGTCTATGGGTGTAGGTCTCTGTGGGTCTCTGTGGGTCTCTATGGGTGTGTGTCTTTGTGAGTCTCTATGGGTGTGGGTCTCTGTGGGTCTCTGTGGGTCTCTATGGGTGTGAGTCTCTGTGGGTGTGGGTCTCTATGGGTGTGGGTCTCTATGAGTGTGGGTCTCTGTGGGTGTCTGGGTGTAGGTCTCTGTGGGTCTCTGTGGGTGTAGGTCTCTATGGGTCTTTGTGGTCTCTATGGGTGTGGGTCTCTGTGGGTCTCTGTGGGTCTCTATGGTGTGAGTCTCTGTGGGTGTGGGTCTCTATGGGTGTGGGTCTCTATGAGTGTGGGTCTCTGTGGGTGTCTATGGGTGTAGGTCTCTGTGGGTCTCTGTGGGTGTAGGTCTCTATGGGTGTGTGTCTTTGGTCTCTATGGTGTGGGTCTCTGTGGGTCTCTGTGGGTCTCTATGGGTGTGAGTCTCTGTGGGTGTGGGTCTCTATGGGTGTGGGTCTCTATGAGTGTGGGTCTCTGTGGGTGTCTATGGGTGTAGGTCTCTGTGAGTGTAGGTCTCTGTGGGTGTAGGTCTCTATGGTGGTGTCTTTGTGAGTCTCTATGGGTGTGGGTCTCTGTGGGTCTCTGTGGGTCTCTATGGGTGTGAGTCGTGGGTGTGGGTCTCTATGGGTGTGGGTCTCTATGNGTGTGGGTCTCTGTGGGTGTCTATGGGTGTAGGTCTCTGTGAGTGTAGGTCTCTGTGGGTGTCTATGGGTGTGTGTCTTTGTGAGTCTCTATGGGTCTCTGTGGGTGTGGGTCTCTATGGGTGTGGGTCTCTGTGGGTCTCTGTGGGTCTCTATGGGTGTAGGTCTCTGTGAGTGTAGGTCTCTGTGGGTGTAGGTCTCTATGGGTGTGTGTCTTTGTGAGTCTCTGGGTGTGAGTCTCTGTGGGTCTCTATGGGTGTGGGTCTCTGTGGGTCTCTGTGGGTGTCTATGGGTGTAGGTCTCTGTGAGTGTAGGTCTCTGTGGGTGTAGGTCTCTATGGGTGTGTGTCTTTGTGAGTCTCTATGGGTCTCTGTGGGTGTGGGTCTCTATGGGTGTGGGTCTCTATGAGTGTGGGTCTCTGTGGGTCTCTATGGGTGTGGGTCTCTGTGGGTGTGGGTCTCTATGGGTGTCTCTGGGTGTGGGTCTCTGTGGGTCTCTGTGGGTCTCTGTGGGTGTGGGTCTCTGTGGGTGTGGGTCTCTGTGGGTCTCTGTGGGTGTCTATGGGTGTAGGTCTCTGTGAGTGTAGGTCTCTGTGGGTGTAGGTCTCTATGGGTGTGTGTCTTTGTGAGTCTCTGGGTGTGAGTCTCTGTGGGTCTCTATGGGTGTGGGTCTCTGTGGGTCTCTGTGGGTCTCTATGGTGTGGGTCTCTGTGGGTCTCTATGGGTGTCTCTGGGTGTGGGTCTCTGTGGGTCTCTATGGGAGTGGGTCTCTGTGGGTCTCTATGGGAGTGGGTCTCTGTGGGTGTGGGTCTCTGTCTCTGTGGGTGTGGGTGTGGGTGTGGATCTATGGTCTGTGAGTCTCGAGTGGGGGAGCGGTAGTGTAGCGGTCGGCACGCTGCTCAAATAATCGGCGACGATTCATATCTGAACCGGTCCTGGGGGCCTCCCCCTAGGTCGACTCGGCCTCAACTGAGTACCTGGCCCGCCGTGTGAAACATGAGCGGGCTGGGGGTGTCGGGCGGGAGGGAGACAAAGGCGGCCGTGCCGGGGGGGAGGGGTGCTGCCTGCCCCCCCAATCTGTGTCTGTGTTGGAGCTTAACAAAAAGCAAGGAGGAATCGCCATCGCTCGGGGGTTGCACGTAAATAAATAAATAAACCGCCTCGCCTGGGTGTTTGGGAGGGAGGGGGGTTAAGGGGGGGGGGGGGGCGGGGGAGAGGTGTTTAATAAATAAATAATCCCGCCCGCAACATCTGGCGCGCCATGCGGGCGGCAGGAGGATACAACAGCTGTTGAGGAGAGCTCAGCCCCTCTCATCTCCCCCCCCTCTCACCCCTCCCTCCTCTCTCCTCTCTCTTGCTGAGATGCCCCAATCACTCTCTCGCTCTCTCTCCCTGCTCTCTCTCTCTGTCTCTCCCTGTCTCTCTNTGTCTCTCCCTNTCTCTCCCTGTCTCTCTCTGTCTCTCTGTCTCTCTCTGTCTCTCTGTCTCTCCCACTGTCTCTCCCTGTCTCTCCCTGTACTCTCTCTCCCCTCCCCTCCTGTCTCTCCCTNTCTCTCCCCTGTCTCTCTCTCCCTCCTGTCTCCCCCCCCTGTCTCTCTCCCTGTGCTCTCCCTGAGATGCCCCTCTCCCTCTCTCTCCCTGTCTCTCTCTCCCCCTCTCTCATCCCCCCTCTCACCCCTCCCCTCCTCTCTCTTGCTGAGATGTCCCCATCTATCTCTCGCTCTCCCTGTCTCTCCCTGTCTCTCTCCCTGTCTCTCCCTNTCTCTCCCTCTCTCTCCCTGTCTCTCCCTGTCTCTCCCTCTCTCTCTCTCTCTCTCGTCTCTCTCCCCCCTCTCTCATCCCCCCCTCTCCCCCCTCCTCTCTCTTGCTGAGNTGTCCCCATCTATCTCTCGCTCTCCCTGTCTCTCTCCCCTGTCTCTCTCTCTGTCTCTCCCTGTCTCTCCCTGTCTCTCTCCCTGTCTCTCTCTGTCTCTCTCCGTTTTTTACTCAGTCAAGAAGNTCTCGGTGTATCACTCTGTTTCGTTCATCTTTANTTTTTTTTTCTGTTTTTTTATGTTTNCTTTATGTTAACCCCCCCCCCCTTTAAATGAATATTTCACTATTTCTCGCTCTGTCTCTTACCCCCCCCCCCCCTCTCTCTCTACCCCCCCCNTCTCTCTCTNCCACCCCCTCTCTCTCTCTACAACCTCTCTCCCTACTCCATATCTTTCTCCCCCGATATTTCTACGTCATATTTGAAACATTACTGTCCTCCCTGTCTCTCTCCCACTCCGCCCCCCTCTCCCTCTGTCTGTGTCTCTCTGTGTGTCTCATATGCCGTGGTTGCTAGATGTTGACTACCTNGCCTGTATACAGGAGGTATTTCTCTTNATCTCACGGTGNCTGCTACCTCGCCTTGCGCACGTGGGTTCTCTCTCTCTCTTCATCATCACTCTCTACCTCGCCTGNTACACAGGAGGTCGTGGGTTCGATCTCTCTCATCATCATCACGGTGGCTGGAGATGTTGACTACCTCGTGATATACAGGAGGTCGTGTTCGNTCTCTCTCTCTCNCACACTCTGCTACCTCGCCTGGTATTCTGGGTCGATCTCTCTCTCTCATATCATCACGGTGGCTGGNAGATGTTGACTATCTCGCCTTATACAGGAGGTCTGGGTTCGATCTCTCTCGNTCATCATCATCACGGTGGTGGGAGATGTTGACTACCTCGCCTGGTACACAGGAGTCGTGGGTTCGATCTCTCTGTNCTGCATCATTACGGTGGCTGGGAGATGTTGACTACTTGGTACACAGGAGGTCGTGGGTTCGATCTCTCTCTCATCATCATCACGGTGGCTGAGATGTTGACTACCTCGCCTGGTACACAGGAGGTCGTGGGTTCGATCTCTCTCTCTCCGTGGATCATCATCACGGTGGCTGGGAGATGTTGACTACCTCGCCTGGTATACAGGAGGTCGTGAGTTCGATCTCTCTCATCATCATCACGTGGCTGGAGATGTTGACTACCTCGCCTGGTCTACATGAGGTCGTGGGTTCGATCCCGACCCCTGACGATGCTTGCTGCTGCTGTATATTTGAAGTCTGCGTCTCTCTCTCTCTCATCACTCACGGTGTGGGTCTCTATGGGTGTGGGTCTCTGTGTCTCTATGGCAACGTGTGGGTCTCTGTGTCTCTATGGGTGTGTTTCTGTGGGTCTCTGTGGGTCTCTGTGGGTCTCTGTGGGTCTCTGTGTGTCTCTGNGTGGGTCTCTGTGGGTCTCTATGTGTGGGTTTCTGTGTCTCTATGGGTGTGGGTCTCTGTGGGTCTCTAGTCTGTGGGTCTCTGTGGGTCTCTATGAGTGTGGGTTTCTGTGGGTCTCTATGGGTCTCTGTCTGTGGGTCTCTGAGTCTCTGTGGGTCTCTGTGGGTCTCTATCGAGTATGGGTCTCTATGGGTCTCTATGAGTGTGGGTTATCTGTGGGTCTCTATGAGTCATTATGAAGAGCGCTGTGTGGGTGCGTGTAGTGTGTGTGGGGGTTTCTGCGTGTGTCTGTGTGTGCGTGTGTTGGCGTGTGTGTGTGCACGTGTGTGTGTGCGTGTGTGTGTGTGTCTGTGTGTGTGGATGCGTGTGTGTGTGGATCACTGTGTGTGCGTGTGTGTGCGTGTGTTGGCAACCACCCCCCCCCCCCCCGCTCATGCACCACAGTTCCGGCCTTCGGAGTCGCTCCTTCTCGCTGTGAAACAATAAGGCACTTGCCCCGACGTCTGCTAACGTACGCGGGGGACTTTCTGTGCCTTTGTCTTTGCGAGGAGGGCATCAACCACGAGTGCAANCTCTGCAGCCACGTTNGACTCGCCTGCCAAGTGCAGTGCCACCTCATAGAACACAGCTTCGAGGGCATGGGGGGACCTCAAGGTCCCGTGTGCTTCACTGGTGANGACACACGCACGGGCACCCACGCACACACACACACCGCGACACGCACACACGCACACACTCACANNACACGCACACACTCACACATGACAGNCACCCACACACGACACACACTCACACACTCACACACTCACTCACACACCACTCACCCACACACTCACACACTCACTCACACACACTCACTCACACACTCACACACTCATTCACACACACACTCACACACTCACACACTCACTCACACACTCACTCACACACTCACACACGNACACACTCACACACTCACCCACTCACTCACACACTCACACACTCACTTACTCACACACGCACACACACATACCCACACGCACACACGCACACACACACTCACCACGCACGCACACACTCACTACGCACTCCCACCCACCCACACACGCACACTCACTCACTCACCACTCACTCACACACTCACACACACTCAATCACTCACACACCATTCACTCATTCACTCATACACTCACTCACACTTACACACTTACACACTCACTCACTCACACATACACACTCACACACTCACACACACACACACCACTCACACACTCACCCACACACTCACCACTCACTCACACACTCACTCACACTCACACACTCACTCACTCANACACTCACACTCACTCACTCACACACTCACTCACGCACTCACTCACACACTCACACACTCACCCACTCACGCACTCACCCACTCACTCACACACTCACACTCACACACACACACTCACACACTCACACACTCACCCACTCACTCACTCACACACTCACTCACACACTCACACACTCACTCACACACACTCACACACACTCACACACACACTCACTCACTCACACACTCACACACACACACTCACTCACACACTCACCCACTCCACTCACACACTCACACANTCACGCACTCACTCACACACTCACACACACCCTCTCACCACTCACCACCACCGCTCACCCCCACCACCACCACTCACTCACCACACCACCACCACTCTCACCACTCACTCACACACACTCATACACTCACACACACACTCGCTCACTCACCCACACACTCACACACTCACCCACTCACTCACACACTCACCACTCACTCACTCACACTCACTCACTCACTCACACACTCACCNCACCATCACATCACACTCACTCCTCCATCACCACACTCACCCACACACCACTCATCACACACTCACTCACACANTCACACACNCACATCATACACACTCATCACACACTCACACATCACTCACACACACTCACCACTCGTGTTGACTCACCACTCAACNTCACCTAAGGCACACATCANTCACACACTCACACACNCACGGATGCACACTCACATCACTCAACACATCACACNCACACACTCACACACCAACTCACACACACACATCCCACACACTCACACACACACTCTTTACNCATCACACANACANTCACTCACCCAGNACACTCACTCACTCTCACTCTCACCTTCTGAGTTCTTGTTTTTACAACGCCTGCANGAGCCATGGCGAGAGAGGCCGGGATCCACCACGCACCAAAGACAAAGATCCCCCGTCAGCCTTCACACACTGTGGGGCAAGTGCTGTTTGCGAGCACCTATGAAGGCCGGAACGGCACACGAGGGGTGGGTGGCCAGCACCACGCCCGGCGCCTTTGTCTCCCCAGTGGCGATGTTTACACACCGCACCAGGTACTCGTTTGAGGCCGAGTCGACCTAGGGGAGCCCAGGCGGTTCAGACAATCGTCACCGGTGTTGGCCGTAGCGGGAATCGAACTCGGGTCGCCATGTTCGTAGCGCGGCGTAGCGCTAACCATACACAACAACAACAACAGCAGCCGCCTTTTGCCACTAAGTGGCGGTGGCGTCGTGCCAGGCTAGGTGCCAGGCCATNGTGNCAATGTGGAAGGCTTCCCTGTTGCTCGGAGGAGGTCAGGGACAGCAGGTGCCGTGGGCTGACTGACTGAGATGACCGGCATATGCACCCCCACTGTGCCAATTCACTGCGTTACTTACTTGATGCAGCTACCGTGCTGTGACGGTTCCACCTGAAGACGGAAGCTTGTGTTGCCTCCGAACAACGTGATTTATTTTATTTTAATTTTTTTTAATTTTTTACCTACGTGACTTTACCGAAAAAAANCTAAGAATATGAATATTCACTGCGTTTTAGCGGCCCGGCGCTCCGCTCGTTGTTGTGAGCGTCGCTCTTCCGCCCTCCGTTGTTGTTGGAGGGCGACTGCCTCCAACTGCCCAGTAGCGTCCTTCACGAGCCTCCTCCACAGAGGCCGATCTCGACACCGCTGGTACCAGTCATCGGCACGTCCACTCAGCTCCACGTCCTCCTGTACCACATCACTCCATCTCTTCTCTAGCCCGTGCCGTGCCCGTTTAGCGCCCTATATCCGGCCAAACGAATCTGCTTGGGCATGCGGTGGCTGGGCATGCGGGCTACATGTCCCAGCCAACGCTGCCTTGCCGGAGGAGCTCACCGATGGGACTTTGTCCAGATGTTTCAAGGATTTGTGAGCTCCTCACACAATCCAGACCGGTTAAACCCAGGATGGATCGTGGGCAGGCCAGCCTGAATGTTTCTAACCGGCGAAGATGCTCCATTAGGGGGCTCCACGTTTCGCAAGTGTAGAGAAGGGAGGGAATGACTGTGGCCGAGAAGACCCGAAGCTTCGTGTGGAGTGACAAGCCAGGTAGCTACCGCACAGCGTTACGCATCTGATGTCAAACGGAGCCAGTCATAAGCAGACTGCCCAAGTATGGAAACCTCTCCATTCTCGCTACAACTGCCCCATAATCATGGGGAGTTGTGGGGTGGAGTGCCTGATGGTACAAAATACCCAGGCAGGCGCTTAGGCTGATGGTAAGTCCCCACCTCTTAGTGGCACGCTCCAGGTTCAGCAGCAGCACCTCCAACTCCTCCTCTGACTCGAATACCAAATCATCATAATACATAATATGGTTGAGCAATAGGGAGCCTCCTTTGCGACCCGATGATAGCTCCCATTGTATCGTATCAGATGGAGATTCCTCAGGTACAGCCATAGAAGGCTTCACGAACTCGTGGTCAAAATAGATGTTAAATAATATGGGAGCCAGAACATCCCTGCGCACCCAAGGTGAACAGGGAATGCTCCGATCCCGGCCACGTAGTTTTACCGGGCCCGTCACCATCATGAAGGTCTTAAATGATCGTGAGGAGGTCAGGGACTCCGAAAGGATGAAGAACTACCACAGCCCTGGTCTGTTGATGGAATTAGTCTTTGCAGGTCAATAAAGCTGAGATGTAGGTCTTGGTGGAATTCCCCTCATTTCTTCTGTAGCAGACGGACAGAGAATATGGCATCTGTGCAGAACCGCCCTTTCCTGAAANCGCATTGGCTCCGCAAGCCTCTCATCAGCGTGCCTCAAGGCGGTGTTTAATAATCCTTGCCAGGACCTTTCCCGAGACACTGAGAAGAGAGATGCCCCTAGTTGTAACAGTCTGTCCCCCACTCTTTCAGAGGTGGGACCACCTCTGAAAGAGTGGGGACCACCAGGCATCCTTCCAATCCTGCGGAACTCGTCCAGTGGTCCAACAGTTGTGATGATGTCATGTAGGCAGTCTGCACACAGCTGCCAAAAACGCGCACACACTCCTATTCACCCACACACCTACACACCCACTCACCAACACACCACNCACCAACACACCACACCAACACACCCACCACCAACACACCCATCACCAACACACCANTCACTACCCACACACCACCCAAACACNCACCTACCCCCCCCCCACACACACCTACCCCCACCTACCCCCCACCACACCACCCCACCTACCCACCACACACAACAACAACCGCCATTCGCCACTAAGTGGCGGTGACATCACCACGACGCATGTGCCAGACTATGTGCACCTTGAGGCCACGTGAAGTGTCGAACGCCCGCCGGCAGGAGGTCACGGGGCAGACCCAGGTGCCACGGGTCGACTGACTGAGATGACTGGCTGATGCACCAACTGTGTCGTCTACTGTGCCAACTTGCTGTGCTTTAGCCACCTGGCGCTCCGCTCATTGTTGTGAGCGTCGCTCCTCCGCCCTCCATTGTTGTTGGAGGGCGACTGCCTCCAACTGCCCAGTAGCGTCCTTCACGAGCCTCCTCCACTGAGGCCGATCTTGACACCGCTGGTACCGGTCATCGGCAAGTCCACTCAGCTCCACGTCCTCCTGTACCACATCACTCCATCTCTTCTCTAGCCCATTCCGCGCCTGTTTAGCCCCTTCGATCTGGCCAAACAAAAGCTGTTTGGGCATGCGGTGGCTGGGCATGCGGGCTACATGACCCAGCCAACGCAGCCTTGCCTGCCGGGGAGCTCACCGATGGACTTTGTCCAGATTTTTCAAGGATTTGTGAGCTCTCACACAATCCAGCCTGGTTAAACCCAGGATTGGTCGTAGGCAGGCCAGCCTAAATGTTTCTAACCGCGAAGATGCTCCATTAGGGGGGTCCACGTTTCGCAAGCGTAGAGAAGGGAGGGAATGCCCGTTGCCGAGAAGACCTGAAGCTTCGTGCAGAGCGACAGACCAGGTAGCTTCCACACAGCGTTACGCAACCGATGAAAAGATATTGCCGCTCGACTGATTATGAGTGAGACCTCTGCTGTCAAACTGGAGCCGGTCATGAGCACACTGGCCAGGTATGGGAAACTCTCCACTCTCTCCACAACTGCCCTACCACCAATTGGGAGTTGTGGGGTGGAGTGTCCAATGGTACAAAATACCCAGTCAGGTGCTTAGTTTTGGTGGGGCTGATGGTAAGGCCCTACCTCTTGGTGGCACGCTCTAAGTTCAGCAGCAACGCCTCCAACACACACCACACCACACACACCACACTACACACACACACCACACCACACACACCACACCACACACACACACCACACTACACATACCACACACACCACACCACACACACCCCACAAACACCACACACACCACACACCCACACCCCCACACACCCCCCCCCCCACACAGCCACAGCACACACACCACACACACCCCCCCACCACACACACACCCCACACACTTCCCCCCACACCCACACACACCCACACACACACCACACACACCCACACCACACCACCACACCCGACCCCCCCAACACAGCCACACCACCACACCCACGCAACGAGCCCCAGTGCAGCTCCGCTACCTCTATCTATACTCTTCGTTTTTTCACGTAGGTAAAAAAAAAAATAAAAATAAATAAATAATAAAGAATGTTATTATATTTTTTATTAACTTTTATAAAAAAAAATGAAATTAAATTAATAAAATAAAATAATAATATTTTTTTTATTTTTTTTTATTAAAATGTTTTTTAATAAAAATAAAATAATATTATTTTCTTTTTATAAAAAATTTTTTAAAAAATGAAATTAAAATTAATAAAATAAAATAATGTTATTTAACTTTAATTAATTTTTATCTAAAAAAAATTCTAATAAAATTAATAAAAATAAAATAAAATATTTTATTTCTACTAATTTCATTTTTTTTTTCACCCACGTGACTTTACCGAAAAACCACGAGCATCAATCCTCGCGGTCACGAAAGCTCCGCTACCTCTACCCTACTCCTCCGGCACGCCGGTGCTGCTCCGGCACGCTACCGCCGCCGCCGGCACGCCGCCGGCACCACCACCACCACCACTACCACCACCACCACTACCACCACCACCACCACGACGCCGCTGGTCTCTCTCCGAGGCCGTCGGGGCGTCTCCGCCTAATTAATGTGGCGCGCGCCGAGACGACTCGCCAGATGGCGTCCGCCGGGAGCCGCGGGGGCGGTGGGGGTGGGGGGGCCGTTGAGCACGAGGGGGCGGTGGGGGGGGCTGTGTGGGGGGGGGCTGTGTGGGGGGGGCTGTGTGGGGGCTGTGGGGGGGGAGTAGAGCGGGGAGGAGGGGGGGGCTAACGAGTTAACCGTGCCGGGGTCCATCGTAGCCGCGACCGCCGTCACCACCACCACCACCATCATCATAAACACCGTCACCACCACCACCACCATCGTCATAGACACCGTCACCACCACCACCACCATCGTCATAGACACCGTCACCACCACCACCACCATCGTCATAGACACCGTCACCACCACCACCACCATCATAAACACCGTCACCACCACCACCACCATCATAAACACCGTCACCACCACCACCACCATCGTCATAGACACCGTCACCACCACCACCACCATCATAGACACCGTCACCACCACCACCACCATCGTCATAGACACCGTCACCATCACCACCACCATCATAGACACCGTCACCACCACCACCACCATCATCATAAACACCGTCACCGCCATCATCATAAACACCGTGACCACCACCACCACCATCGTCATAGACACCGTCACCACCACCACCACCATCATAGACACCGTCACCACCACCACCACCATCATCATAAACACCGTCACCGCCATCATCATAAACACCGTGACCACCACCACCACTCCTATAGCCACCACCGCTATCGCCACCACCACCGCCACCACCCCTATAGCCATCACCACCGCCCCTATAGCCACCACCACCCCTATAAAAAGACAGATAAAGATCCCCCGTGTAGCCTTAACAGACTGTAGGGGCAAGTGCTGTTAGCGAGCACCTATGAAGGCCGGAACGGCACACGAGGGGGTGGGTGGCCAGCACCACGCCTGACCACCTTTGTTTCGCACCAGGTACTCATTTCAGGCTGAGTCGACCTAGGGGAGGCCCAGGACCGGTTCAGATTATCGTCACTAGTGTTGGCCGTGAGCGGGAATTGAACCCGGATCGCCGGGTTCATAGCGCAGCGCGCTAACCGCTACACTACCACATCTGCTGGACTACATAGTGACGGAACAGCGGATGTCCTTGACACCAGGACCTACCGTGGAGCTGATCTGCCCTCTGACGATCAACTTGTCATCTGTAAGATGCGCCTGCCATTCTTCCACTCCGGTGGTGGGTGTACACCCAGGACCCCATTCAAATCTAAGGTGGCCTGGTCTCAGCTAGCTGATGAAAGTTGCAAGCTAGAATTTCATCATCGCTTGCGGCTGGGGTTGCATCGGCCCCCACTCCACCAGATGTCGAGGGTAAATGGGCGAGGTTTAGACTGTGACTCAGGCAGCTGCAATGGCTGCTTTGGGTACGCGGTCCAGAACTCCCAAGAGACCCTGGCTGACAGAGGAGGTGTTCAGGATGGCTGAGAAAAAGCGACAGGCCCACTCTAATCGTCTACAGCATCCCACGTCAGAGAATGAGGCTTACCGCAGCCTTCGCTCGGAGATTCGGAGAGCCGTGAGGCGCTGCAAGGATGGGTGGTGGTCGCGGGTTGCTGAGGAGATGGAGTCTGCCTCAGTGGCCCGCGATCACAAATCTCTATTTAATTATATTAAAAAAAGTAACCTGCAGCGCCACACCTATTACCATCATTAGGGGAAAAAACGGTGATCCAATCTCTGACACCCAGGAACAGGTTTGTAGATTTACTGAGCATTTCTGTGAAGTCCTGGGGAAGGAAATTCTCTCAACCAGGAAAACATCATGGCACAAAGTGGTGATGACCCTGCTGAGGCTGCGGTGCCTCAAACATTGGGAAAAAGTCACCCCCTGTGAGTGGCTGGCTGAAGTGCCATCAGTTGAGGAAGTACTAAAGGCGATCCAGAATCTGATACCAGGAAAGGCACCGGGCAGAGATGATCTCCCAAGCGAAATGCTTAGGGAGAGTGGCGTTTGTGCACAGAATGGACCACTGGACGGGTTCCGCAGGATTGGAAGGATGCCCTGGTGGTCCCCCTCTTTAACAACTACAGGGCATCTCACTCCTCAGTGTGCCGGGAAAGGACCTGGCAAGGATTATTCAACAGCGCCTTGCTAGGCACGCTGAGGAGAGGCTTGTGGAGCCTCAATGTGGTTTCAGAAAAGGGTGGTACTGGACGGATGCAATATTTTCTGTCCGTCTGCTACAGCAGAGGTGTAGGGAATTCCAACAAGACCTACATGTCTGCTTTATTTACCTGGTCAAGGCCTATGATACCATCAGTAGGCCTGGGCTCTGGGTTGTTTTTCGTGCTTTCGGAGTCCCTGACCCTCTGCTCACGATCATTAAGGACCTTCATGATGGTGAGCGGGCCCGGGTAAAACTACGTGGCCGGGAGTCGGAACCATTCGCTGTACACCTTTGGATGCGACAGGATGTCCTCTAGCTCCCACATTATTTAACATGTATTTTGACCAAATAGTTCGTGAAGCCTTCAATAGCTGTACCGGAGAATTTCCATCTGGTACAGACATATGCCCGGGTGCGGTCAAGGGATGGCTCCCTTTTGCTCAACCATGTTACGTATGCCGATGATCTGGTAATTGCTGCTCACTCAGAGGAGGAGTTGCTGCTGAACCTGGAGCTTACCACTAAGAGGTGGGGCCTTACCATCAACCCCACCAAAACTAAGCACCTGCCTGGGTATTTTGTACCATCAGAAACTCCACCCCCACAACTCCCAATCGGTGATGGGGCAGTTGTGGAGAGAGTGGAGAGTTGCCCATACCTGGGCAGTGTGCCCAGCTCCGGTTTAACAGCAGAGGTCTCACTCCGAATCAGTCGAGTGGCAATATCTTTTCACGAGTTGCGTAATGCTGTGTGGAAGCTACTTGGTCTGTCGCTCCGCATGAAGCTTCAGGTCTTCTCGGCCACAGTCATTCCCTCCCTTCTCTACGCTTGCGAAACGTGGACCCCCCTAATGGAGCATCTTCGCCGGTTAGAAACATTTAGGCTGGCCTGCCTACGATCCATCCTGGTTTAACCAGGCTGGATTGTGTGAGGAGCTCACAAATCCTTGAACAATCTGGACAAAGTACCAACGGTGAGCTCCTCCGGCAGGCAAGGCTGCGTTGGCTGGTCATGTAGCCCGCATGCCCAGCCACCGCATGCCCAAACAGCTTTTGTTGGCCGGATCGAGGGGGCTAAACGGGCGCGGAACGGGCTAGAGAAGAGATGGAGTGATGTGGTACAGGAGGACGTGGAGCTAAGTGGACTTGCCGATGACTGGTACCAGCGGTGTCAAGATCGGCCTCTGTGCAGGAGGCTCGTGAAGGACGCTACTGGGCAGTTGGAGGCAGTCGCCCTCCAACAACAACGGAGGGCGGAGCAGCAACGCTCACAACAACGAGCGGAGCGCCAGGTGGCTAAAGCACAGCAAGTTGGCACAGTAGGGGCACAGGTGGTGCATCAGCCAGTCATCTCAATCATCTCAGTCAGTCGACCGTGGCACCTGCTGGGTCTGCCCCGTGACCTCCTGCCAGCGGCGTTCTACACTTCACGTGGCCTCAAGGTGCACATGGCGAATGGCGGTTGTTGTTTTGTTGTGTCAATGTGTGTGTGTCAATGTGTGTGCGTGTGTGATCGGACTCTGTGGAGGAGGCTCGTTAATGACGCTGCTGCTGCTGCTGGGCAGTTGGAGGCAGTCGCCCTCCAGCAACAACAGCGAGGGCAAAGGAGCGACGCTCACAACGAGCGGAGCGCCGGGCGGATAAAACGCAGCATATTGCACTGGTGGTGGTGCATCGGCCAGCAGTCATCTCAGTCAGTCGACCCGTGGCACCTGCTGGGTCTGACCCGTGACCTCCTGGCGACACGTCACGTGGCCTCAACGTCGTGGTGACGTCACACCTACTTAGTGGCGAATGGCGCTTGTTGTTGTTGTTGTTGTGACTGTGGCTGACTGTGTGTGTGTGTGTGTGTGTGTGTGTGTGTAACAGTGTTCGTGCAGGCCTGCAAGCTACAGCAGCACATCTTTGCCGCCCACGGGCAGGAGGACAAGATTTACGACTGTGCACAGTGTCCACAGAAATTCTTCTTCCAGACGGAGCTGCAGGTTAGGGCACACGTCACAGCACACAGAGACCCACAGACTCACCACACAGAGACACATAACTCACCAACCAGAGATCCATAGACTCACACAGAGACCCATAGACTCACCACACAGAGACCCATTGACTCACACAGAGACCCATAGACTCACCACACAGAGACCCATAGACTCACCACACAGAGAGCCATAGACTCACCACGCAGAGACCCACAGACTCATCACACAGAGACCCTCAGACTCACCATAGAGACCCATACTCACAGAGACCCACAGACTCACACAGAGACCCACAGATCACCATAGAGACCCATAGAGACTCACACAGAGACCCACAGACTCACCATAGAGCCCACAGACTCACCACATAGAGATACACACACTCACCATAGAACCCACAGACTCACCACACAGAGACCCATTGACTCACACAGAGACCCATAGACTCACCACACAGAGACCCATAGACTCACCATAGAGACCCATTGACTCACACAGAGACCCACCGACTCACATAGAGACCCATAGACTCACACAGAGACCCATAGACTCATCACACAGAGACCCATAGACTCACCACACAGAGACCCACAGACTCATCACACGGAGAGCCATAGACTCACTGCACAGAGACCCATAGACTCACTGCACAGAGACCCATAGACTCACCACACAGAGACCCATAGACTCGATGCACAGAGACCCATAGACTCACCACATAGAGACCATAGACTCGTCGCACAGAGACCCATAGATTCATCACACAGAGACCTACAGACTCACCACACAGAGACACACAGACTCACCACACAGAGACCCACAGACTCACACAGAGACCCACAGACTCTCACAGAGACCCACAGACTCACACAGAGACCCAGACTCACACAGAGACCCATAGACTCACACAGAGACCCACAGACCCACAGACTCATCACAGAGACCCATAGACTCACACAGAGACCCATAGACACCCACAGACTCACACAGAGACCCATAGACTCATCACACNGAGACCCACAGACTCACACAGAGACCCACCACACAGAGACCCACAGACTCACACAGCCACAGACTCATCACAGAGACCCACAGACTCATACACAGAGACCCACAGACTCATCACATAGAGACCCATAGACTCACCANACAGAGACCCACAGACTCACACAGAGACCCATAGACTCACACAGAGACCCATAGACTCACACAGAGACCCATAGACTCACCACACAGAAACCCACAGACTCACCACACAGAGACCCATTGACTCACACAGAGACCCACAGACTCACCACACAGAGACCCATAGACTCACCACACAGAGACCCACAGACTCACCACACAGTGACCCATAGACTCATGACACAGAGACCCATAGACTCATCACACAGAGACCCACAGACTCACCACACAGAGACCCATAGACTCACCACACAGAGACCCAGACACACAGAGACCCATTGACTCACACAGAGACCCACAGACTCACCACACAGAGACCCATAGACTCACACAGAGACCCACATACTCACACAGAGTCCCACAGACTCACCACACAGAGACCATAGACTCACCACACAGAGACCCACAGATTCACCACACAGAGACCCACAGACTCACACAGAGAGACCCATAGACTCACCACACAGAGACCCACAGATTCACCACACAGAACCCACAGTCTCACCACCAGAAACCCACAGACTCACCACACAGAGACCCATAGACTCATCACAGAGACCCACAGACTCACCACACAGAGACCCACCAAAGACTCAAACCGGATTCCCCATCTGCCCCCGCCCCCCCCCCCCCCCCCCCGCTGTCTGCAGAACCACTCCATGAGTCAGCACGCGTGAGCCACGTGAGCCACGTGACCAGGGGGGCATCGGGGGTCCGGTTCCCCCCACTCCAAAAGCCCGCCCAGAGACCCCCACACAGCAAACATCTACACCCCNACCCCCCTTCCCCCCCNTCCCCCTTCCTTCCTCCCCCCCTTCCTCCCCCCCCCTTCAACAAAACCAGCGACTTGACCCTGCCGACAGTTTGGGTGATGATGGTGGTGATGGTGATGGTGGTAGTGGAGATTAGACTAGCAGAGTGATGATGGTGGTGATGGTGGTGATGGTGGTGGTGATGGTGGTGATGGTGATGGTGGTGGTGATGGTGGTGATGGTGGTAATGGTGGTGGTGATGATGCTGATGGTGGTGATGGTGGTGGAGGTGGAGATTATACCAGCAAGATGGTGGTGATGATGGTGGTGATGATGGTGATGGTGGTGGTGGTGGAGATTATACCAGCAAGGAGGTGGTGATGATGGTGGTGATGATGGTGGTGATGATGGTGATGGTGGTGATGGTGATGGTGGTGGTGGTGGTGGTGGAGATTATACCAGCAAGGAGGTGGTGATGATGGTGGTGATGGTGGTGATGATGATGGTGGTGATGGTGATGATGGTGGTGGTGATGTGGTGATGATGGTGGTGATGATGGTGGTGATGGTGGTGATGGAGATTATACCAGCAAGGAGGTGGTGATGATGGTGGTGATGATGGTGATGATGATGGTGGTGATGGTGATGGTGGTGGTGGTGGTGGAGATTATACCAGCAAGGAGGTGGTGTTGATGGTGGTGATGGTGGTGATGGTGGTGATGGTGGTGATGGAGATGGTGGTGATGATGGTGATGATGGTGGTGATAGTGGTGGTGGTGATGGTGGTGTGATGGTGATGGTGGTGATGGTGGTGATGGTGGTGATGTGGTGATGGTTGTGATGGTGGTGGTGATGGTGATGATGGTGATGATGGTGGTGATAGTGGTGGTGATGGTGGTGATGGTGGTGATGATGGTGATGGTGGTGATGGTGGTGATAGTGGTGATGGTTGTGATGGTGGTGGTAATGGTGGTAATGGTGGTGTTGATAATGGTGGTGGTGGTAATGGTGGTGGTAATGGTGGTGGTGGTGGTGTTGTAATGGTGGTGGTGATGGTGGTGGTGGTAATGGTGATGGTGGTAATGGTGGTGTTGTAATGGTGGTGGTGGTGGTAATGGTGGTGGTGGTGGTAATGGTGGTATGGTAATGGTGGTGGTAATGGTGGTGGTGTTGATAATGGTTGGTGGTGGTGGTAATGGTGGTGGTGGTGGTAATGGTGGTGGTGGTGTGGTAATGGTGGTGGTGGTGGTAATGGTGGTGGTGTTGATAATGGTGGTGGTGGTGGTGGTGGTAATGGTTGTGCTGGTGACGATCATCTCAACTGGTTACTGGCCCTCACCTCGGTCGGCTCTGAGAGGTGGTGCTGCTACTCGCTACTCCTTACAGCACTTGCCCCATCAGTCTCTGTGGGCTACACGGGGGATCTTTGTCTTTGGTGGTGGTGGTGGAGTGGACATTCATGTTAAGAGTGACACGACACTCACACACACTACAGAGATGTGACACTCCACCACCACCACCACGATCACCACGATCACCACCACCACACCGCCACCACCATGATCACCACCACCACACCACCACCACGATCAACCACCACACCACCACCACTGCCACCACCTTCACCTCCTCCACCACCTCCACCTCCTACACTTCCACCTACTCCTCCTCCACCTCCTGCACGTCCACCACTTCCTCCACCTCCTCCACCACCTTCACCTCCACCTCCTCCACCACCTCCTACTCCTCCACCACCTCCACCTCCCCACCATTCACCTCCTCCTAAACCTCCTACACTTCCACCTCCTACACGTCCACCTCGTCCACCTCCTCCCTCCTCCANCGCCTCCTAAACCTCCTCCACCTCCTCCACCTCCTCCTCCACCTCCTCCTCCACCTCCTCCACCTCGTCCAACTCCTCCTCCACCTCCTCCACTTCCTCCACCGCCTCCTAAACCTCCTCACTCCACCTCCACCTCCTACACGTCCACCACCTCCACCTCCTCCACCACCTCCACCTCCTCCACCTCCTCCTCCACNTCCTCCTCCACCTCCTCCACTCCTCCTCCACCTCCTCCACCTCCTCCACCACCTCCTCCACCTCCTCCACCTCCAACNCCTCCACCTCCTCCACCACCTTCACCTCCTCCTCCTCCTACACTTCCACCTCCACCTCCTCACTCCACCACTTCCTCCACCTCCACCTCCTCCTCCTCCACCTCCTCCACCGCCTCCTCCTCGATGCCACCTCCTCCTCCACCTCCTCCTCATCGTCGAATTAGCGCCGGAAGCGAGGAAGATGCGTGATGACACGGATCAAGAGCAACACAGAGAGAGACNGACAGCAGAGACAGACAAAGAGACAGACAGAGAGACAGACACAGAGAGACAGACACAGAGAGACAGAGAGAGACGACACAGAGAGACAGACACAGAGAGAGACAGACACAGAGAGATCTAGACACAGAGAGACAGACGCAGAGAGACAGANGCAGAGAGACAGACAGAGAGAGACAGACACAGAGAGACAGACAGAGAGAGACAGACACAGAGACAGACAGAGAGACAGAGAGAGACAGACAGAGAGAGACAGACACAGAGAGACAGACACAGAGAGAGACAGAGACAGAGAGAGACAGACACAGAGAGACAGACACAGAGAGAGACAGAGAGAGACAGACACAGAGAGACAGACAGAGAGAGACAGACACAGAGACAGACACAGAGAGACAGACACAGAGAGACAGAGAGACAGACACAGAGAGACATACACAGTGAGACAGACACAGAGAGACAGACACAGAGAGACAGACAGAGAGACAGACGCAGAGAGACAGACATAGAGAGAGACACAGAGAGAGACAGACACAGAGAGACGACGCGAGATGTTGAGACAGACGCAGAGAGACAGACACAGAGAGACAGACGCAGAGAGACAGACGCAGAGAGACAGACGCAGAGAGACAGACACAGAGAGACAGCAGAGAGAGACAGACAGAGAGAGACNGACACAGAGAGACACAGAGAGACAGACAGACAGAGAGACAGACAGAGAGAGACAGACACAGAGAGACAGACAGAGAGAGATAGACACAGAGACAGAGCAGAGAGAGACAGAGAGAGAGACAGACACAGAGAGAGACAGACAGAGAGAGATACACAGAGAGAGNCAGACAGACACAGAGAGACGNCACATGAGAGACAGACACAGGGNCAGAGAGAGACAGACAGAGAGAGACAGANAGAGAGACAGACACAGAGAGACATACAGAGAGACAGACAGAGAGAGAGACAGAGAGAGACAGACAGAGAGACAGACACAGAGAGACAGAGACAGAGAGACACNGAGAAACACAGACAGACNGAGAGAAGAGAGAGACAAACGCGCAGAGAGACACACAGAGAGACACAGAGAGACACAGAGAGAGACAGACACAGAGAGACACACAGAGAGACAGACGCAGAGAGACAGACAGAGAGACACACAGAGAGACAGAGAGAGACAGACACAGAGAGACAGAGAGAGACAGACGAGAGAGAGAGACAGAGAGACACGCAGAGAGACAGACAGAGAGAGAGACAGACGCAGAGGACAGACACGAGAGACATGACAGACGCAGAGAGACAGACGAGAGACAGACACAGACAGAGAGACAGACACAGAGAGACAGAGACAGACACAGAGAGACAGACAGACAGAGACAGAGAGAGACAGACACAGAGAGACAGAGACAGACAGAGAGACAGACACAGAGAGAGACAGACACAGAGAGACAGACAGAGAGCGAGACAGACACAGAGAGACAGACGCAGAGAGACAGACGCAGAGAGACAGAGAGAGACAGACGAGAGACAGAGACACAGAGAGACAGAGACAGAGAGACACAGAGAGAGAGAGACAGAGAGACAGACACAGAGAGACAGAGCAGACGCAGAGAGACAGACACAGAGAGACAGACACAGAGAGACAGACAGAGAGAGACAGACACAGAGAGACAGACACAGAGAGACAGAGAGAGACAGACGCAGAGAGACAGACACAGAGAGACAGACAGCAGACAGACACAGAGAGACAGACACACAGAGACAGACACAGAGAGACAGACAGAGAGACAGCGCGTGACGTCCCACTCCTGATGGGCAGTCGCCCCTCCCTTACCCCTTGACCCCCACCGACCCCTCCTCGACCCCCCCCCTACCCCACCCGACCCCCTCCCCCCCCCCTGCCCCCCCCCCGCCCCACGTGTACAGCAGTGTTAACGGTGTTCATTCGCGAGCGTGCGCCGATTTCTTTTTTGCTATTCGGAGAAGAACGTTTGGGGCTGATTTTATTCTTCTCCCTACATGCAATGCGGCGGCGGCGGTGGTGGCGGTGGTGCGGTGACGGTGGTGGTGGCGGTGGTGGTGGGGGGGCCTGTGTGGTGACAATGGCCGCCGTGGTGACGATGGCCGCCGTGACGACAATGGTCGCCGTGGTGACAATGGTCGCCGTGGTGACGATGGCCGCCGTGGTGACGATGGCCGCCGTGACGACAATGGCCGCCGTGGTGACGATGGTCGCCGTGGTGACGATGGCCGCCGTGGTAACGATGGCCGCCGTGGTGACGATGGCCGCCGTGGTGACGATGGTCGCCGTGGTGACGATGGCCGCCGTGGACAATGGCCACCGTGGTGACAATGGCCGCCGTAGTGACGATGGCCGCCGTGGTGACAATGGCCGTCGTGGTGACAATGGCCGCCGTGGTGTTCGTCGTCGCACGGAAGGCCCCCCCGGCTCCATCAGCCTTCCCTTCCGCAACTTCAGTATTAAATCCCAACCATGTCCCCTCTTCGACCACCGCCATCGTCACCACCACCACCACCAATCGTCACCGCCACCACCGCCACCACCACCACCACCAACCGTCACCACCACCACCACCAGTCGTCGCCGCCGTCACCACCACCACCACCAGTCGTCGCCGCCGCCGCCGCCACCATCGTCGTACCGAGTGTATTCGTCACGGTCGTCGTTGTCGTCGTCGTCGTTAGTCGCGTCGAGATTTTAAAAAACGACAAACCCAGCCAGGCCAGAGTCGTCGTCACCGTGTACAAAGTTTCTTCTCGCCGGATACGGCCGGATACGAGGATCGCTTCCGTCGTTACGACCCCCCCACCCCACCGTGCCCCCCCCCCCGGCCGCGTTTGTATTTGTTTCTGGGGCTTCGTGCGTGCGTGCGTGCGGGCGATTTTTTGAGGGCGAGAATTTCGGGAAATTGTTAATGGTGGTGGGGGGGGGGGGAGTGGGGGGCAAAGCGCTGATGAGGGAGGGGGGGTTGGGTGGGTGGATCGATGGGTGAATTCTGGTCCCCTTGGGGAAACCAAATCTGGGGGGGGGGGGATGGGGGTTGTTATCGGCACCCAACGCGTCGCCCTTCATGATCTCCACGATTCGATGACCGGATTGCCCGAGCTCCCGACGTTACCTACGTCTGGATGATAATCTTTGTGTTGTTGTTGTTGTTGGGGGGGACCCCCCACCCCCCCCCCCCACCCTCCCAATCGGTTCGTGGGGTTTCTTTGGCCCGGGGGTGAATCGAATTTCTTTGCGTCGCGGTTGTGTCGTCATCGCGGCGGTGACGTCGTCGCGGCCGTGACGTCGTCGCGGCGGTGACGTCGTCGCGGTCGTGACGTCGTCGCGGCGGTGACGTCGTCGCGGCCATGACGTCATCGCGGCGGTGACGTCGTCGCGGTCGTGACGTCATCGCGGCCGTCGTTAAATGGCGGCCGGCCGTCGATGGCCGTGGGCGTTGATGGCCGTGGGCGTTGATGGCGGCCATGGTCGTCCCTGAGCTGAGAGCTCAGCCCCTTGGGAGGGACGAGAGAGACGGAGACGAGATGGAGGGAAGAGCCAAGGGGCTTCGTCTTCCCAAATCTCCGCTAGCCCCTCCCCTGCCCCCCCCCCACACCTGCGCCGCGTGCCTGAAAGGCCCCCCCCCCCCCAAGTTTTGAATTTGACGCGTCGATCGAAACCCCTTTAACCCTTACACCCTCCCCCTCCCCGTCCCCCTTTGTTTAAGATGAATACAAATGTACCCTCCTCCCCTCCCACATCCAAACACCCTTCTCAACCCCCTATACCTGCCCTCCCTCCCTCCCCCCCCNAATCTATACCCCCTCCCCCAGCCCTCGCTTTGTGTATTATTACTACTACGGCTACGGCTCCTGTTGTTATTATTGAAATTTTTTTCTTTTCTTTTGGCATTAAAATATTAAAATTGGGCAATGCTCGCTGCACCGCGCGCGCCTCGCTGTGATTCGCTGCCACGTGGCCGGAGGGAGGGGCCTGAGGCGAGGGGGGGGGAGGTGGGGTGGGCTTGGAGGGGGGTTACCTGCAAGGCAGAGGTCGCAAACGGGTTTTGATTCCTTACCCGTACCCGGCCGCACCAGGTCGCAAACGGGTACCCGTACCCGGCCATACCCGTACCCTACCGTACCCGGCCATACCCCTACCCTACCCCGTACCCGGCCGGGTAGGGTACGGGTATCGGGTACCTGATTGCGACCTCTGGGATGAAGCCATGTTGCAGGCGCGGGTGGGTTGATTCTAGGAACTTGAATCGTGAGAAGAGACAAGACGTTGGGAAATGAGTGGCAAACAGTTACTCACCAGTGACTCACGGCCTACCCGTACCCGTACCTGGCCGCACCAGGGTCGCAAATGGGTACCCGTACCCGGCCGGGTAGCCGTGTATTGGGTAGGGTACGGTATCGGGTACCCGGTTGCGACCTCTGATGTGAATGCAGATCGATTCGCGTGTACGCCAGGGAACACACGAATCGTTATTTTAATTTGGCAGGCACATGATGATGTTGGTTATGGATCGTTCTCATATCTATCTCTGCCACGTGGTGAACGTGAGGACCGCCATTCCTCACACCTCGGGACGAAGGCTGTTAGGCCAAGTCGCTCCCTGGCTGTGTTTGTTTTCAGTGTTGATCGAATACTTGGCAGTACCCAGCAGAAGGATGCACCTAAGCCCGTGGAATGATCGCTTGGTGGTGGTGATGGTGGTGGTGGAGGTAATGGTGGTGGTGGTGGTAATGGTGGTGGTGTTGATAATGGTGGTGTAATGGTGGTGGTGGTGGTAATGGTGNTGGTGGTGGTGGTAATGGTGGTGGTAATGGTGTAATGGTGGTGGTAATGGTGGTGGTGGTGGTAATGTGGTGGTAATGGTGGTGGTGATAATGGTGGTGGTGGTGGTNGTGGTGGTAATTGGTAATGGTGTGGTGTTGGTAATGGTGGTTGGTGGTGGTGGTGGTGAATGTGGTGGTGTNATGGTGGTGGTGGTGTAAGGTGGTGGTGGTGTAATGGTGGTGGTGGTNAATGGCGGCGCCAATAGTGAGGGTGATAAACNGCGTAATTGTTATGTACNGTGGTAGTGATAGTGGTGATGGTGTAGGTGTATAAAAGTAGTAGTAGTGNTAGTGGTGATATGTGTATAGTGGTGTAGTGTTGTAGTGGTGTAAGTGTAAGTGTNTAGTGTAAGTNGTAGTGTAGTGTAGTGTAATGTNTAGTGGTGTATAGGTGTGTAGTAGTGTNTNGTGGTGTATGTGGTGTGGTGTNAGTGTTAGTGTAGTGTATATGGTAGTGGTGATAGTGTGGTATAGTAGTGTTAGTGGTAGTGTANTAGTGTTAGTGTGATAGTGGTGTATAGTGTAGTGTAGGTAGTGTATAGTAGTGGTAGAGNATAGTGTAGTGTAGTGCATAGTAGTGTAGTGTATAGTGTAGTGTAGTAGTAGTGTAGTAGTATAGTGTAGTGTATAGTGTAGTGTATAGTAGTGTAGTGTATAGTAGTGTATAGTGTAGTGTAGTAGTGTATAGTGTAGTGTATATTGTNGTAGTGTATAGTGTAGTATATAGTGTAGTAGTGTATAGTAGTGTATAGTGTAGTGTATAGTGTAATACACTACTACAGCACACCGTGTGTTGGAGAGCAAAGCCACAACATTTACAATCTGAGTACGACGTTTCGCCAGTAATTACAACCACCTTCATCAGGCATTAGACAATTCATATATTTTTTTGCCCGCATTCCAACAGCTGTACACCGTATGGATGACGCGGTATGAGAGTCGTAGCCACAAGCCACATCCATGTCGCACTTGCCCCTCAAACAGCCCGTTGAGGCTACACTGGGAGTGGGATGTTTTGCCTTTAGCTCTATAAGATGGAGTCGGTGTGGAACTTACTATTGACACACACGCGCATTGACACACACATTGACACACACACACATTAACACACACATTGACACACACACACATTGAAGGCCGGCACATTGNCATCACACACATTGACACACACATTGACACACACACACAATCACATTGACACACACACACGCATTGAACACACATTGACACACACATTGACACACACACNCATTGACACACACATTGACACACACACGCATTGACACACACACATTGACACACACATTGACACACACGCATTGACACACACACATACACGTTAACACACATTGACACACACACATTGACACACACACATTGACACACACATTGACACACACATTGACACACACACNTTGACACACACATNCACACACACACATTGACACACACACGATTGACACACACATTGACACACACACNATTGACACACACATTGACACACACATTGACACACACACATTGACACACACATTGACACACACACATTGACACACACATTGACACACACATTGACACACACACAGACACACACACACATTAACACACACACACATTGACACACACACATTGACACACACACTGACACACACACATTGACACACACACACNTTGACACACACACACATTGACACACACATTGACACACACACATTGACACACATTGACACACACACATTGACACACACATTGACACACACACTGACACACACACTGACACACACACACATTGACACACACACACATTGACACACACATGACACACACATTGACACACACATTGACACACACACATTGACACACACACACATTGACACACACACTGACACACACACTGATCGACACACACACATTGACACACACACACACACATTGACACACACACATTGACACACACATTGAACACACACACNTTGACACACACACACATTGACACACACACATTGACACACACACTGACACACACACACTGACACACACATTGACACACACACATTGACACACACACATTGACACACACATTGACACACACACACACACACACATTGACATTAAACACACATTGACACACACACACATTGACACACACACTGACACACACACACACTGACACACACACACATTGACACACACACTGACACACACACACATTGACACACACACTGACACACATACGTCTGCACGCTGAGTGACGCAGNACGTTGACACGCAGACGTTGACGTNACGNCAGACGTCGAGTGACGCACACGTTGAAGAGACGTCACACGTTGAGGTNACGCGCGTCGAGGTGACGTCATCACGCTGAGTGACGCACACGCTGAGTGACGCACACGTTGACGCACACGCTGAGTGACGNCACACGTTAAGGTGACGNCACGTCCTCCGATCTGATAAAATCGGACACGTGACAGACGGATAGCGGCTNCGCTCAACGCTCCGATCAGTGAGGANCTCTCACGCACTCACCACTCACCCAGCNCCTACTCAGTCACCCACTCAGTCACCCACTCAGTCNCCAGTCACTCAGTCACTCACCCANTCACCANCCAGTCACTCAGCCACCCACTCACATTGTCNCTCAGTCNCTCANCCACATTCACCTACTCACTCANTCAGTCACCCACTCAGTCACCCACTCACTCANCCACTCAGTCACCCACTACTCACTCACCCACTCAGTCACTCAGTCGCTCACCANTCACCCACTCACTCACTCACCCACTCACTCACTCAGTCACCCACTCAGTCACTCACCANTCACCAACTCACTCAGTCACCCACTCAGTCACTCACCACTCACCCACTCACCACTTACTCACTCACTCAGTCAGTCACCCACCAACTCACTCACCACTCACTCAGTCACCCACGTCNCTCACCACTTACGTTCACNCACCNACATTCACTCACCCACTCAGTCACTCACTTCACCCACTCACTCAGTCACACTCACTCAGNCACCCACCTACTCAACACTCACCCACTCAGTCACTCGCGCTCACCCACTCACTCACTCAGTCACCCACTCAGTCACCCACTCACACTCACCCNGTCACCCACTCACCACATTCACTCACTCACTCAGTCACTCACTCAGTCACCCACCTACTCACNACTCACTCACCACTCAGTCACTCACACTCAGTCAGTCACTCACTCAGTCACTCACTCACCTACTCACTCACTCCACTCAGTCACCCACCAACTCACTCAGTCACACACTCAGTCACCCACCTACTCACCACTCAGTCACTCAGTCGCTCACCANTCACCCACTCAGTCACCCACTCACTCAGTCACTCAGTCACTCACCCACGCAGTCACCACTCACCTCACCCACCCACGTCGGTCAACCACCACCACTCACTCACCANTCAGGTCACTCACCACCCACCCACTCACGTCACTCACACTCACTCACTCAGTCACCCACTCACCCAGCTCACTCAGTCAGCGGCTCACTCACTCACTCAGTCACTCACTCACTCACTCACCAGTCACCCACTCACCACTCAGTCACCCACTCACTCAGTCACTCACCCACTCAGTCACACCTTGACTCACTCACTACCTTCACCACCCACCACTCAGTCACTCAGTCACTCACTCACTCACTCACTCAGTCACTCAGTCACTCACCCACTCACTCAGTCACTCAGTCACCTACTCGGTCACCTACTCAGTCACTCACCCACTCACCCACTCACTCACTCAGTCACTCAGTCACCTACCAGCTCACCCACTCACTCACCCACTCAGTCACTCACCCACTCAGTCACTCACCTACTCACTCACCTACTCACCCACTCACCACACACTCACCTAGTCACTCACCTACTCACCCACTCAGTCACCTACTCNGTCACTCACTCAGTCACTCANCCACTCAGNCACCCACGTCACTCACCCACTCAGTCATTCACTCACGTCACTCNCTCACTAAGTCACTCACTCACTCAGTCACTCACTCACTCACTCACTCACCACTCANCCACCTACTCAGTCACCCANTCAGTCANCCACCACTCACACACCACCCTCACACANCACCACCACCCACCACCACCACTACACTCACTCANCCACCACCCACTCACTCGTCCACTAGTCACTCACGCACTAAGTCGCTCACCTACTCACCCACTCACCCACTCACTCACCCACTCAGTCACTCAGTCGCTCACCTACTCACTCACTCAGTCACTCAGTCGCTCACCAGNTCACCCACTCACTCACCACTCACCACTCACCAGCTCACTCACCACTCACCCACTNACTCATCCACTCACCACTCACCCACTCACTCACCCACTCACTCAGTCACCTACTCAGTCACCTACTCAGTCACTCACTCACTCAGTCACTCACTCAGTCACTACACTCACCCACTCACTCACCACTCACTCACCTCACTCACCCACTCGCTCACCCACTCGCCCACTCACCCACCCACCCACTCAGTCNCTCACTCACTCANTCACCCACTCACTCACCCACTCACTCACTCACGCAGTTACTCACTCACTCAGTCACCCACTCACCCACCCATCCACTCACCCACCCACTCACCCACTCATCCACTCAGTCACTCACCCACTCACGCCTAAGTCACTCACCTACTCACCCACTCACCCACTCACTCACTCACCCACTCACTCACTCACCCACTCAGTCACCCACTCACTCATCCACTCAGTCACTCACCCACTGACGCACTAAGTCGCTCACCTACTCACCCACTCACTCACCCACTCAGTCACTCAGTCGCTCACCTACTCACTCACTCAGTCACTCAGTCGCTCACCAGCTCACCCACTCACCACTCACCAGCTCACCACTCACCCACTCACTCACCACTCACCCACTCACTCATCCCCTCACCACTCATCCACTCACCACTCACCCACTCAGTCACCTACTCAGTCACCTACTCAGTCACTCACCACTCACCCACTCAGTCACTCACCCACTCAGTCACTCACCCACTCACTCACACCACTCACCCACCCACTCGCTCACTCACCCACCCACCCACTCAGTCACCCACTCACTCAGTCACCCACTCACTCACCACCCACTCACTCACCCACTCACTCACTCAGTCACTGACTCATCACCCACTCACCCACCCATCCACTCACTCACCCACCCACTCACCCACCCACCCACTCTCTCAGTCGTCCACTCACCCTTCCCCACACACCCACCCACTCGTCTCACCCCCTCTCTGGGACTCCCCCAGGTCGACTCGGCCTCAAACGGGTGTGTAAAGCAAACTAAAAACATCGCCACTCTGGGAGAGACACCCACCCCCTCGTGTGCTCGCTAACAGCCCCTTGCCCGAGCAGTCCGTCGAGGCTACCCAGGGGACCTTTGACTTTGGGGAGCGGTGGCGCTGTGGTTGGCGCTGGTGGCGACTACTGGGGAGACAAAGGCGGCCGGGCGTGGTGTTATGAGGTCACGTGATGTTACGAGGTCACGTGATGTTACGAGGTCACGTGATGTTACGAGGTCACCCGAGTTATGAGGTCACGTGATGTGAGGTCACGTGATGTTATGAGGTCACGTGATGTGAGGTCACGTGATGTTGTGAGGTCACGTGGTATGAGGTCACGTGATGTTACGAGGTCATGGCGCGTTATGAGGTCACGGCGCGTTATGAGGTCACGTGATTTTACGAGGTCACGCGATGTTACGAGGTCACGGCGCGTTATGAGGTCACGGGTTATGAGGTCACGTGATGTGAGGTCACGTGATGTTACGAGGTCACGGCGCGTTATGAGGTCACGTGATGTCACGTGGTCGAGGTCACGTGACGTTATGAGAGGGGGGGTCGCGTGACCAGGTGGCTGCACCTCGCCCCCCGTGGACTTCGCATCCAGCGGCAGTCGTCAGCATCATCACTGTGCACTCTGCCTACTCCTCCACCTCCACCACCTCCACCTCCTCCACCACCTCCACCTTCACCACCTCCTACACCTTCACCTCTACCTCCTCCACCTTCATCTCCTCTACCTCCTCCACCTCCTCCTCTACCTCCTCCTCTACCTCCTCCATCTCCACCTCCACCACCTCCTCCACCACCACCTCCTCCACCTCCTCTCCACCACCACCTCCTCCTCCACCTCTACCTCCTCCACCTCCCCCACTCCACTCCATCCCCACCTCCTCCACCTCTACCACCACCTCCTCCACCACCTCCCACAGCCTCCGCTCCGTGTTTTCCTCACCACCACCTCCACCTCCTCCACTTCCTCCGCTCCGTGTTTTCCTCACCACCACCACCTCCTCCTCCACCTCCTCCACCATCTCCTCCACCTCCTCCGCTCCGTGTTTTCCTCACCACCACCACCTCCTCCACCATCTCCTCCACCTCCTCCGCTCCGTGTTTTCCTCACCACCACCCCCGGCTCCATCTGCCGCCCGTCACCCTCCAGGTGACCCGGTCCCTTCGCTCTCAACTACACCACGACTACACACTCGCTTTTAGTTCTTGACCAGGATCATCATCATCAACAACAACAACAACCGCCATTCGCCACTAAGTGGCGGTGACGTCACCACGACGCTTGTGCCAGGCCATGTGCACTTTGAGGCCACGTGAAGTGTCGAACACCGCTGGCAGGAGTCACGGGGCAGACCCAGCAGATGCCACGGGTCGACTGACTGAGATGACCGAGACGACTGGCTGATGCACCACCTGTGCCCCCTACTGTACCAACTTGCTGTGCTTTAGCCACCCGGCGCTCCGCTCGTTGTTGTGAGCGTCGCTCCTCCGCCCTCCGTTGTTGTTGGAGGGCGACTGCCTCCAACTGCCCAGTAGCGTCCTTCACGAACCTCCTCCACAGAGGCCGATCTTGACACCGCTGGTACCAGTCATCGGCAAGTCCACTCAGCTCCATATCCTCCTGTACCACATCACTCCATCTCTTCTCTAGCGTATCATCACCACCACCACGTGGAAATGGAAATGACAGACGCACAGAAACCCAGAGATACGCAGAGACCCATAAACTAAAGTAAACTTGTAAAAAACTAATTTTCACCAGCTAAGGCCCCACCACTAAGCTACCATCGTGCTCTCTGTCAGAAGCAGAGGTCGCAAACCCGTACCCGGCCGCACCAGAGTCGCAAGCGGGTACCCGATACCCGGCTACCCGTACCCGGCCGGGTATCGGGTAGGGTACGGGTACCAGATTGCGACCTCTGGGATGAAGCCATGTTGCAGGCGCGGGTGGGTTGATTCTAGGAACTTGAATTGTGAGAAGAGACAAGACGTTGGGAAATGAGTGACAAACGGTGACTCACCAGTGACTCACGGCCTACCCGTACCCGGCCGCACCAGTACGCTACCCGTACCGGCCGGTAGGGTACGGGTATCGGNTACGGGTAGCCGGGTATCGGTAGGTACGGGTATCGGGTACCCGATTGCGACCTCTGTCAGAAACTACCTGGATATCACGATGCTGGCAGCTCTACGTGGTGACCTTTCATCTCCACAACGTGGAGATTACAGGTGCATAGAGCCCCCATAGAGACACACAGAGACCCATAGACTTAACTAAAACTACAGTTCTTTTTCGATTTAAAGCTTTCGTGACTGCAGGGATTCATCTTCTTGGTTCTTTCGGTAAAGTCATCACGTAGAAGGGAAGTAATAATATGCAAGATATAATAATATCTTGATATGCAAATTCCTTTGTCAAGGCGCCCAGCTTATATATATGCTCCAAGCTCGTGTGCTGTTTCATTCAGACTCTGTCGCCTCGACGGACCTGGTTTTCACCTGAGGACGGCTGCTTGCGTTGTGGCCAAAACGTCGTGAGAATTATTTTATGAAGTTTTATGTTTATTATTTATTACTTCTCTCTACGTGACTTCACAGAAAGAACCAAGAAGATAGTTCTTTTGTTGAAAATAATGTAAGCAGGTACAGCCCTACCACCAAGCTACATAGCTCTCTGTCAGAATCGGCCTGGCCATCACAAGGATAGCAGCTCAAGCGAGTGGCTGATCATAATCATCACCACACAGGAATTTACAGATGCACAGAGCCCCCATAGAGAGACACACAGAGATCCGTAGACGACACTAAACTATGTTTACTTGACCGGCTAAGGCCGTCACAGCTGTGAGCTGCTTTGTAGCCGTGTTACTGGTAGGGACTTCCTGGTTCCACCAGCCTACAGGGGATTATTGTGTCCGTCCGTCGTGCAGGGAGGGGCTGGGTGGGGAGGGAGGGGCTGGGTGGGAGGGAGGGTGGGGAGGGCGGGTGGGNAGGGAGGGTGGGCTGGGTGGGGAAGGGCTGGGTGGGGAGGGTGGGAGGGGCTGGGTGGGGAGGGTGGGGAGGGGCTGGGTGGGGAGAGGCTGGGTGGGAGGGTGGGGAGGGGCTGGGTGGGGAGGGGAAGGTGGGGAGGGGCTGGGTGGGGCTGGGTGGGGCTGGGTGGGNTGGGGAGGGGCTGGTCACCCCGTGGTGCCCTTATAAAACTCAACGTTTAACCTACTCACGCCGGCTTGTGCCCGCCCTCACACCACGCCGCCGTTGACCCTGCAGGCCATTGACCGAGCAACCCGACGTTCCTACCAGCTCCCTCCGCAGGAATGTTTCTCAGAACGGTGCTGTCTGGAGGTGCCTTTTATCATCGTCACGTGGGCATTGTATAGCAACAGCAGCAGCCCAAATAGTCTAGAAACACGTGACGTTGACTCTGAACGTGGATGGGGATGCAGTGTTGTACAGGACGGACTTCTAAACGTCTTTATGGCACACACTGTTAATTGTCTTAATACACAGTCCCTATCACACTAAGGGGTGTATGGTCCCCTAAACCCGTTACCCTCAGAAGGTACAAGCCTCCAGACCTTGCAGGCTATCTAATCTCCCTGCTCTCCCAGCGTCCTCTGGCTGGACCTAGGGATCACTGGTTACTCTGAGAGCCCGAGCCCTGATAAGGGCTGGAGGGCTTGGTCCAGGGTCCTAGATGTCTTCGGCCGACTTGGGTCTTCGTGTAGCAGAACTAACCGAGAGCTTCTTCTTGGTTCTTTCGGTAAAGTCACGTAGAAGGGAAGTAATAAAATAATAAAAATAAAACATAATAAAATAATTCTCACGACGTTTCGGCTACAACGCAAGCAGCCGTCTTCAGGTGAAGAATGAGACACTACCAAGCTAGGAGCTTATATATAAGCTGGGTTGGAGGTGCAAGAAGAGCGCCTTAACAAAAAGAATGTGCATATCAAGAGGAATTTAGCATATTCATGGAAAATGCGTAGGAGGTGGGCGGGGGGTTTCAAAGTCATATTATGCCCATGCATTATGCAGGATCAGCAGCACCAAGGGGGGTGCAGGGAGTAGCATTATTTTTAACCAAGAGCTCTCGGCGCTCCGGCTTTATACCTGTTCGTGGCCGGGTTGACCAATCCCCGGCCAACTTGTGGGACCCTCCGATTGGTCCTTCCCAATCTGGCGTTGGATCCTACCTCACCCCATTTGACCCGGACCGTTTTGATTGAGCGGGGAAACCCTTGTTTACGATCCGCTCTCTCTCACAGTTTTNCGAACAGCGAGTAGTTAACACCACTACAGGGTCAAGCCGGAGGACCCGGAGAAAAATCAACGCGACCACCACGGGGAGAGTGGAGAGAGAGACGCACAGACTCCAAATATAGAGCAGCAGCATGCATCGTCAGGGTCGGGCCTTATCGAACCCACGACCTCCTGCGTACCAGGCGAGGTAGTCAACATCTCCCAGCCACCGTGATGATGATGAGAGAAACCCTTGAGCAGGCATCGTCAGGGTCTGCCTCTGAACCCACGACCTCCTGTATACCAAGCGAGGTAGTCAACATCTCCCAGCCACCGTGATGATGATAAAAGATNGAACCCACGACCTCCTGCGTACCAGGCGAGGTAGTCAACATCTCCCAGCCACCGTGATGATGATTCACGACCTCCTGCGTACCAGGCGAGGTAGTCAACATCTCCTAGCCACCGTGATGATGAGAGACGCAGACTCCAAATAGCAGCAGGCATCGTCAGGGTCTGCCTCGAACCCACGACCTCATGTAGACCAGGCGAGGTAGTCAACATCTCCCAGCCACCGTGATGATGATGATGAGAGAGAGACGCAGACTCCAAATCTACAGCAGCAGCATCAGGCATCGTCAGGGTCGGGATCGAACCCACAATCTCCTGCGTACCAGGCGAGGTAGTCAACATCTCATATGGGTCTCTGCGTGAGTCTGTGTCACTGTGTGAGTCTATGTGTCTATATGTGAGTCTATGGGTCTCTGTGTAAGTTTATGGGTCTCTGCGTGAGTCTATGGGTCTCTGCGTGAGTCTATGGGTTTCTGCGTGAGTCTTAGGGTCTCTGGTTGAGTCTATGGGTCTCTGTGTGAGTCTACGGGTCTCTGGTTGAGTCTATGGGTCTCTGTGTGAGTCTATGGGTCTCTGTGTGAGTCTACGGGTCTCTGGTTGAGTCTACGGGTCTCTGTGTGAGTCTATGGGTCTCTGTGTGAGTCTATGGGTCTCTGTGTGAGTCTATGGGTCTCTGTGTGAGTCTATGGGTCTCTGTGCGAGTCTATGGGTCTCTGTGCGAGTCTATGGGTCTCTGTGCGAGTCTATGGGTCTCTGCGTGAGTCTATGGGTCTCTGCGTGAGTCTATGGGTCTGTGTGAGTCTATGGGTCTTTGTGTGAGTCTATGGGTCTCTGCGTGAGTCTACGGGTCTCTGTGTGAGTCTATGGGTCTATGTGTGAGTCTATGGTCTCTGCGTGAGTCTATGGGTCTGTGTGAGTCTATGGGTCTCTGCGTGAGTCTATGGGTCTGTGTGAGTCTATGGGTCTGTGTGAGTCTATGGGTCTCTGTGTGAGTCTATGGGTCTCTGCGTGAGTCTGTGGGTCTCTGCGTGAGTCTACGGGACTCTGCGTGAGTCTATGGGTCTCTGTGTGAGTCTATGGGTCTCTGTGTGAGTCTGTGGGTCTCTGTGTGAGTATATGTGTCTCTGCGTGAGTCTGTGGGTCTCTGCGTGAGTATATGGGTCTCTGTGTGAGTATACGGGTCTCTGCGTGAGTCTACGGGTCTCTGCGTGAGTCTATGGGTCTCTGTGTGAGTCTGTGGGTCTCTGTGTGAGTATATGTGTCTCTGCGTGAGTCTGTGGGTCTCTGCGTGAGTATATGTGTCTCTGCGTGAGTCTGTGGGTCTCTGTGTGAGTCTATGTGTCTCTGTGTGAGTCTATGGGTCTATGTGTGACCACGGCACTTGCCCCACCCAAGTCGTAGAGACTACACGGGGGAGCTTTGTCTTTGTCGTGGCTGCGTGCGCGTGACCGCGTGGGCCGGTGAACTCCACATGCCTCTGGCCGATTTCACTTCCGTGCCCTGAGTCTCGTGACGCCAGAAACACACACAACACGTACACACACACACCACATACACACACCACACACACACACACCACGACACACACACATACACACACACACCACATACACACACACACCACACCACATATACACACACACCACATACACACACACCACATACACACACACCACATACACACACACACCACATACACACACCATACACACACACCACATACACACACACANCCACATACACACACACCACATACACACACACCACATACACACACACCACATACACACACACACCACATACACACAACACCACGTAAACACACACAACACGTAAACACACACACACACACACCACATACACACACCCCACATACACACACACCACATATACACACACACCACACGTATACACACACACCACATACACACAACACGTACACACACCACACACCACATACACACACACCACATACACACACACACCATACACACACACCACATACACACACACACCACATACACACCACACACACCACACACACACACACACACACACCACACACACACACACCACACACCACACACCATACACACACCCCACATACACACACACACACACATACACACACACACATACACACACACCACATACACACACACACAACACCACATACACACACCACATACACACACACANCTAAACATACCACACACACCACATACACACACACACACACATACACACACACACGTATACACACACACACATACACACACACACCCGTACACACACACACACGTACACACACACANCACACACACACACANCACGACACACACACCACATACACACACANCACATACACACACACANACATACACACACACACACCACATACACACACACACACCACATACACACACACACCACATACACACACACACACCACATACACACACACACCACATACACACACACCACATACACACACACANACACACACCACGTATACACACACACACATACACACACACACCACATACACACACAACACGTATACACACAACACGTATACACACACAACACATACACACACACACCACATACACACACACCACATACACACACACACCACACGTATACACACACACGTATACACACACCACACACAACACGTATACACACACACACCACACGTATACACACACGTATACACACCACACACACCACACACAACACGTACACACACCACACACACCACACACACACAACACGTATACACACACACACACCACGTAAACACACTACACACACACAACACGTATACACACACACACCACGTAAACACACACAACACGTAAACACACACACACACACANCACGTAAACACACTACACACACACAACACGTATACACACACACACCACGTAAACACACACAACACGTAACACACACACCACACGTATACACAACACGTGACACACACACACCACAAACACACACACACGTATACACAACACGTATACACACAACACGTATACACACAACACGTGTACACACACACACACGTAAACACACACCACGTATACACACACCACACACACACACACACACACCACACACACCAATCACACACCAAACACACACACACACACACACCACACACACCACGTGTACACACACCACACACACACCAGAGGGTTGGGGTAGTGATGGAGTAGGGGTAGTGATGGGGTAGTGGTAGGGGTTGTGATAGGGGTAGTGATAGGGTAGTGATAGTGGTAGGGTAGTGATGGGGGTAGTGATAGTGGTAGGGGTAGTGATAGTGGTAGGGTAGTGGTAGTAGGGGTAGTGATGGTAGTAGTGGTAGTAGGGGTAGTAGGGATAGTGATGGTAGTGGTAGGGTAGTGATAGTGGTAGGGGTAGTGATGGTAGTGGTAGTGATAGTGGTAGTAGGGGTAGTGGTAGTAGGGTAGTGATGGTAGTAGGGGTTGTGATGGTAGTGGTAGTGATGGTAGTGATGGTAGTGATGGTAGTAGTGGTAGTGATGGTAGTGATGGTAGTGGTAGTAGGGGTAGTGATGGTAGTGGTAGTGATGGTAGTGGTAGTGATGGTAGTGATGGTAGTGATAGTGGTAGTAGTGGTAGTGATGGTAGTGATGGTAGTGGTAGTAGGGGTAGTGATGGTAGTAGGGGTAGTGATGGTAGTAGTGGTAGTGGTAGTAGGGTAGTGGTAGTAGTAGTGGTAGTGATGGTAGTGATGGTAGTAGTGGTAGTGATGGTAGTGATGGTAGTAGCAGTGGTAGTAGGGNTAGTGATGGTTGTGATGGTAGTGGTAGTGATGGTAGTGATGGTAGTGATGGTAGTAGTGGTGATGGTAGTGATGGTAGTGGTAGTAGGGGTAGTGATGGTAGTAGGGGTAGTAGGGTAGTGATGGTAGTGGTAGGGTAGTGGTGGTAGTAGGGGTAGTGGTAGTAGGGGTAGTGGTAGTAGTAGTGGTAGTGATGGTAGTGATGGTAGTAGTGGTAGTGATGGTAGTGATGGTAGTAGCAGTGGTGTAGTGATGGTAGTGATGGTAGTGTAGTGATGGTAGTGATGGTAGTGGTAGTAGGGGTAGTGATGGTAGTAGGGGTAGTGATGGTAGTAGGGGTTGTGATGGTAGTAGNGGTAGTGATGGTAGTGGTAGTAGTGGTAGTGATGGTAGTGGTGGTAGTGATGGTAGTGGTAGTGATAGTGGTAGGGTAGTGATGGTAGTGGTAGTGGTAGTGGTTGTGGTAGTAGTGGTAGTGATGGTAGTGATGGTAGTAGTAGTGGTATGGTAGTGGTGGTAGTGATGGTAGTGGTAGTGATAGTGGTAGTAGTAGGGTAGTGATGGTAGTAGGTGGTAGTGGTAGTGGTTGTGATGGTAGTGGTAGTGATGGTAGTGATGGTAGTGATAGTGATGGTAGTGATGGTAGTGATGGTAGTAGTGGTAGTGATGGTAGTGATGGTAGTAGTAGTGGTAGTAGGGATAGTGATAGTAGTGGTAGGGGTAGTGATGGTAGTGGTAGTGGTAGTAGGGGTAGTGATGGTAGTGGTAGTGATGGTAGTAGTGGTAGTGATGGTAGTGATGGTAGTGGTAGTAGTGGTAGTGATGGTAGTGGTAGTGATGGTAGTGGTAGTGATGGTAGTGGTAGTAGGGTAGTGATGGTAGTAGCAGGATTGTGATTCAGGGCTCGGGCCACGGGTGGCCCTCCTGCAACAGATCAAGTTCCAAAAAGTGTCCCTGAGTGTTGCATCGGGCAAAGTGCAAGTTGGTGTGTGTAGTCGTGAGTGTGTGTGTCTGTGTGTGTGTAGTAGTGANTGTGTGTGTCTGTGTGTGTGTGTGTAGTAGTGAGTGTGTGTCTGTGTGTGTGTACATGTGAGTGTGTGTGTGTATGAGTATGGGTGTGTGTGTATGTAAGGGTATGTGTGTATGTAAGGGTGTGTGTGTATGTAAGGGTGTGTGTATGTAAGGGTGTGTGTGTATGTAAGGGTGTGTGTATGTAAGGGTGTGTGTGTGTATGTAAGGGTGTGTGTGTATGTAAGGGTGTGTATATAAGAGTGTGTATGTAAGAGTGTATGAGTGTGAGTGTGTGTATATAAGAGTGTGTATGTAAGAGTGTATGAGTGTGAGTGTGTGTATGTAAGACGGTGTATGAGTGTGTATGTGTGTGTGTGTATGTAAGAGTGGTATGTGTGTGTATGTAAGAGTGTGGTATGCCTGTGTGTTGTCTAAGTGAACCAAAGAATATTGATTCCCACAGTTACGAAAGCTTCAAATGGAGTTCTAATAGTTCTACTTGAAAGCCCGGATTGTGGACTACTGCACCTTTAGCGCTCGTTCGCAGCAGCGTATCGATCTGCACAAGATCACGTGGCGATGATAAGAGTCAGCAAACCTCACGGAGGGGTTGGCTTGGACGAGGCAATAAAACCGGTTACACGTTTGACCCCCCCCCCGTTTCCTACGCGTACATTGTGAGCAGAGCCCCCAATACGCAACCCGTACGCATTTGCCCCCCATTCCATGTGTACGGACTCAATGGATGGCCCCTTTACAACCGGATGATGGATGCAAATTCTAGGCTTGAAGCTTTCGTGACTGCAAGGATTCATATTCTTAGGTTTTTTCGGTAAACGTAGGTAAAAATAAAAATTAATTAAGTAAAATAAAATAAAATAAAAATCACAAAAAGTAATAAAATAATAAAAATTAACATAATAAAATGGTTATTTTATTATGTTTAATTTTATTATTTTATAATTTAAAAAATCTAAAATAAACATAATAAAATAATATTTTATGTTTAATTTTTATTATTTTACTATTTCCCTTCTACGTGACTTTACCGAAAGAATCAAGAAGACAGAACAAGTGTGTTGACCAGTGTTGTTCATTTTCCTACTCGCGTGACTTCTCCGAAAGGAACTCGGGGCATGAAATGCTGCAGTTGCAAAAGCTTCCAATCGAGGATTGGACCCCGTGCCTCGGTTTGCGAAGTCGTTCACGGGAGACTTTGGAATTTTGCCGGCCCTCTCTCCCGGGCCACGCCACTCTTGGATGAGATGTTGACCGCCTCGTTGGGGTGCACAGGAGGATACTCTAAGGTTCATCTTCTTGGTTCTTTCGGTAAAGTCGTCACGTAGAAGGGAAATAATAAAATAATAAAAATGAAACATAATAAAATACAATTCTCACGACGTTTAGGCCACAACGCAAGCAGCCGTCCTCAGGTGAAGACCAGGCCGGGTACGGGTAGCCGTTCCCTACCCGTACCCTACCCGAAATGAGTGACAAACGGCTACTCACCAGTGACTCACGGCCTACCCGTACCGGCCGCACCAGGGTCGCAAACGGGTACCCGTACCCGGCCGGGTACGGGTAGCCGGGTACAGGTAGGGTACGGGTATCGGGTATCGGGTTGCGACCTCTGGGATGAAGCCACGTTGCAGGCGCGGGTGGGTTGATTCTAGGAACTTGAATGTGAAAAGAGACGAGACGTTGGGAAATGAGTGACAAACGGTGACTCACCAGTGACTCACGACCTACCCGTACCCGGCCGCACCAGGGTCGCTAACGGCTACCCGTACCGGCCGGGTACGGGTAGCCGGTATCGGGTAGGGTACGGGTATCGGGTACCCGGTTGCGACCCCGGGCCCTGCAGTAAATGTCCACGTGATGACCACGACGACGATGATGACGATGATGATGATGATGATGACGATGATGATGATGATGACGATGATGATTATGATGACGACGAATGATGATGATGATGACGATGATGACGACGACGATGATGATGATTATGATGATGATGACGATGATGATGATGACGATGATGATGATGATGATGATGATGACGACGATGATGACGACGATGATGATGACGACGATGATGATGATGGACATCAGCACTTCCTCGTGCCTCTCATTTGCTTCTGACAAAAGTGCCGCATGCCTCGGGCTCACACCTTGTCAACAAGCCCCAGAATAGTTTTAGTTCTCGTCGCGATTTGATTCTTTGCATTGCCCTCGTGTTTGCGTGTCCTCTGTTATTGGAACTTTGTGACCCGTCGCCTCGGCCGGACATGAGACGCACAGACACGCAGAGAGACGCAGAGAGACACGAGGCAGAGAGAGAGACGCACAGACGCACAGACACACAGAGACACACAGAGACACACAGAGACACACACAGAGACACAGAGACACACAGAGAGACGCAGAGACGCGCAGAGACACAAAGACANGCAGAGACGCGCAGACACATGCAGAGACGCGCAGAGACATGCAGAGACACGCAGAGACACACAGAGATACACAGNGAGACACACACACAGACACACACACAGAGACAGACACAGAGACACACACACAGAGACACACACAGAGACAGACACAAAGACGCAAGTTGGGGCAAGTGCTGTTAGCGAGCGGCAACCATGTGCTTGACCCCCACACCTCACGTGACCCCCACACCCCACGTGACCCCCACACCCCACGTGACCCCCTCACCCCACGTGACCCCCACACCCACGTGACCCCACACCCCACGTGACCCCCACACCTCACGTGACCCCCACACCCCACGTGACCCCACACCCCACGTGACCCCCTCACCCCACGTGACCCCACACCCCACGTGACCCCACACCCCACGTGACCCCCACACCTCACGTGACCCCACACCCCACGTGACCCCCACACGTGACCCCCACACCCNACGTGACCCCCACGCCCCACGTGACCCCACACGTGACACCCTCACCCCACGTGACCCCCACGCCCCACGTGACCCCCACACGTGACACCCTCACCCCACGTGACCCCCACGCCCCACGTGACCCCACGCCCCACGTGACCCCACATCTCACGTGACCCCCACGCCCACGTGACCCCTCACCCCACGTGACCCCGCACCCCACGTGACCCCGCACCCCACGTGACCCCCTCACCCACGTGACCCCAACACCCCACGTGACCCCGCACCCCACGTGACCCCCACACCCCACGTGACCCCTCACCCCACGTGACCCCACACCCCACGTGACCCCACACCTCACGTGACCCCGCACCCCACGTGACCCCCGCACCCCACGTGACCCCCTCACCCCACGTGACCCCCTCACCCCACGTGACCCGGGCTGCCTGGGGTGCCGCTGTAGGGTCGCGACTTCAGCGTCGACTGCCTCGCTACTTCCTACTCTCGCTCTGATGCAACCGGTGTTTGTACGCGTGTACACGTGTGTCTGTGTGTGTACACGTGTGTACGTGTGTCTGTGTGTACGTGTGTGTACACGTGTGTACGTGTGTAGGTGTGTACACGTGTGTACGTGTGTACAGGTGTGTACAGCGTGTGTACACGTGTGTACGTGTGTACGTGTGTACACGTGTGTACACGTGTATACGTGTGTACACGTGTGTACACGCGTGTACACGTGTACGCGTGTGTACACGTGTACACGTGTGTACACGTGTACGTGTGTACACGTGTACATGTGTGTACACGTGTGTCTGTGTGTGTACACGTGTGTGTACACGTGTGTGTGTGTGTACACGTGTGTGTGTGTGNACGCGTGTACACGTGTGTGNACACGTGTGTGTGTGTACGTGTGTTGTGTACACCGTGTGTACGTACGTGTGTGTGTGTGTGTCCATGTGTACACGTGTGTCTGTGTGTGTACACGTGTGTCTGTGTGTGTACACGTGTGCGTGTGCGTGCACACGTGTGCGTGTGTGCGTGTCTGTGCGTGTACACGTGTGTGTGTGTGTACACATGTATACGTGTGTGTACACGTGTGTGTGGGGAGCGTGGTGCAGCGGTTAGCGCTGCGCTACGAACCCGGCCACCGAATTCGATTCCCGCTCACGGCCAAAACCTTGGGTGACGATTATCTGAACCAGTCCTGGGCCTCCCTAGGTCGACTCGGCCTCAAATGAGTACCTGGTGCGGTGTGTAAATATCGCCACTGGGGAGACAAAGGCGGCCTGGCGTGGTGCTAGTCACCCACCCCTCGTGTGCCGTGCCGGCCTTCATAGGTGCTCGCAAACAGCACTTGCCCACCTGCGTGTGAAGGCTACACGGGGGATCTTTGTCTTTGTGTGCGTCACAGACGAAAGGCATCCCGGACTCTCTCGCCATGGCTTCCTGCAGGCGCTGTTCAAAACCAAGAACTCTACGTGAAGGTGAGTTAGTGAGTGAGTGAGTGTGTGAGTGAGTGTGCGAGTGTGAGAGTGAGTGTGTGAGTGGGTGAGTGAGTGTGCGAGTGTGTGAGTGTGTGAGTGAGTGGTGGGTGAGTGTGGTGAGTGGTGATGGTGCGTGACGTGGGTGAGCGTGAGTGGAGTGTTAGTGTGTGAGTGAGTGTGTGTGTGAGAGTGAGTGTGTGTGTGTGTNAGTGTGAGAGTGAGTGTGTGAGTGTGTGAGTGTGTGAGTGTGAGTGAGTGAGTGTGTGAATGAGTGGGTGTGTGAGTGGGTGAGTGTGTGAATGAGTGGGTGTGTGAGTGGGTGAGTGTGTGAGTGTGTGGGTGAGTGAGTGGGTGGTGAGTGTGTGAGTGAGTGAGTGTGTGAATGAGTGGGTGTATGAGTGGGTGAGTGTGTGAGTGAGTGGGTGAGTGGTGAGTGAGTGAGTGTGTGAGTGAGTGAGTGAGTGTGTGGGGTGAGTGTGTGTGTGTGTGGTGAGTNGGTGAGTGNGTCGAGTGAGTGGGTNAGTGTGTGAGTGAGTGTGTGAGTGGGTGAGTGAGTGTGTGGGTGATGAGTGGTGAGTGTGTGTGAGTGTGTGTGTGTGTGTGAGTGTTGGTGTGTGTGGTGTGTGTGTNAGTGAGCGTGTAANTGAGTGAGTGAGNGTGTGANTGTGTNAGTGAGTGTGTGACTGTGAGTGTGTGAGTGAGTGTGTGGGTGAGTGTGCGGGTGAGTGTGTGAGTGAGTGTGTGAGTGAGTGAGTGTATGAGTGAGTGTGTCAGTGAGTANGTGAGTGTGTGAATGAGTGGGTGTGTGAGTGGGTGAGTGAGTGTGTGAGTGTGTGAGTGTGTGAGTGTGTGGGTGTGTGGTGAGTGAGTGTGTGGGTGTGAGTGTGTGGGTGAGTGTGCGGGTGAGTGTGCGAGTGAGTGTGCGGGTGAGTGAGTGTGTGAGTGAGTGTGTCAGTGAGTAGGTGAGTGTGTGGGTGAGTGAGTGAGTGTGTGAGTGAGGACTTCCCCCCGCCCTCCCATGTCTCACCCCCGTGTCTCACCCCTCACCCCCNGTAGCGTCTGTCCGAGTGGTGGCTGTCCCCAGCGTATCTCACCCCCCCGTGTCTCATCCCCTGTCTCCCTAGCGTCTGTCCGAGTGGGTGGCTTCCCCAGCCTCACCCCCGTGTCTCACACCCCCCGTGTCTCACCCCCCGTGTCTCACCCCTCTCCCTAGCGTCTGTCCGAGTGGGTGGCTGTCCCCAGCGTGTCCGCGTGGAGCGAGAGTCGCCCGAAGTTGTCCGCATGGTGCAGCTCGCGGCCCACGAAGTCACGCGGCTCGGAGGCAGCGTGGAGCTCGTGGACATCGGCACGCAGACGGTGCGGGGCGGAGACACGGGAGACACGGGGAGACACGGGAGACACACGGAGACATGGGAGACAGGGGAGACACGGGGAGACACGCATGGGAGACACGGGAGACACGCATGGGGAGACACGCATGGGGAGACACGCATGGGGAGACACGGGAAGACACGCATGGGGAGACACGGGAGACACGCAAGGGGAGACACGCACAGGGAGACACGCACGGGGAGACACGGGGAGACACGCACGGGGAGACACGGGGAGACACGGGAGACACGGGAGACACGCACGGGGAGACACGGGGAGACACACGGGAGACACACGGAGAGACACACGGGGAGACACGGGGACACACGGGGAGACACGGGAGACACGGGGAGACACGGGGACACACGGGAGACACACGGGGAGACACGGAGAGACACGGGGAGACACGGGGAGACACGCACAGACATACTGACCCGACACACGCACACAGACACACGCACCATGGACACACGCACACTGACACACGCACCACTGACACACGCACACACTCACACACTCGCACTGACACACTGACACACGTACACACGGACACACGTGACGTACACACTGACACACATGCCGCTCTGCTAGATGCCGGATGGCTCCAAGCTGGCGCTACCGCCCATCCTGCTGGGGACGCTGGGCACGGACACACTGACACACTGACATACACACGTACACACTCACACTCGTGACGTACACACTGACACACGTACACGTACACACGTACACACAGACACACACACGTACACACACATACACACACTGACACACGTACACACACGNACACACACGTACACACTGACACACGTACACACACGTACACACACTGACACACGTACACACACGTACACACACGTACACACTGACACACGTACACACACGTACACACACGTACACACTGACACACGTACACACACGTACACACACGTACACACACGTACACACTGACACACGTACACACACGTACACACACGTACACACTGACACACGTACACACACGTACACACACACGTACACACTGACACACGTACACGTACACACACGTACACACTGACACACGTACACACACGTACACACTGACACACGTACACACACGTACACACATACAACGTACACACTGACACACGTACACACACGTACACACTGACACACGTACACACGTACACACACGTACACACACGTACACACACGTACACACGACACACGTACACACACGTACACACGTACACACTGACACACGTACACACACGTACACANACGTACACACTGACACACGTACACACACGTACACACACGTACACACTGACACACGTACACACACGTACACACATGTACACACTGACACACGTACACACACGTACACACACGTACACACGTGACGTACACACGTACACACACGTACACACACGTACACACTGACACACGTACACACACGTACACACATGTACACACTGACACACGTACACACACGTACACACATGTACACACTGACACACGTACACACACGTACACACACGTACACACACACACGTACACACGTACACACACACACTACACACGTACACACACGTACACACTGACACACGTACACGTACACACACGTACACACTGACACACGTGACACACACGTACACACACACACTGACACACTACACACACGTACACACACGTACACACACGTACACACGTACACACACGTACACACACGTACACACTGACACACGTACACACACACACACATGTACACACTGACACACGTACACACACGTACACACATGTACACACTGACACACGTACACACACGTACACACACGTACACACTGACACACGTACACATACACACANGTACACACTGACACACGTACACACACGTACACACTCACACACGTACACACACGTACACACGTACACACGTGACGTGCCGCTCCGCTAGATGCCGGATGGTTCCAAGCTGGCGCTGCCGCCATCCTGCTGGCGACGCTGGGCACGGACCCGTCCCTCAAGACGGTGCTCATCTACGGCCACCTCGACGTGCAGCCGGCGCGTCTCGACGACGGCTGGGACACGGAACCTTCACCCTCACCGAGAAGGACGGTGAGGACCCCTCGCCCGCTCGCCCAGCCACTCGCTCGCCCGCTCGCTCACTCACTCGCCTGCTCGCTCACTCACCCAGCTACTCGCTCGCTCGCTCGCTCACTCACTCACCCAGCCACTCGCTCGCCNGCTCGCTCACCCGCCCAGCCACTCGCCGCTCGCCAGCCACTCGCCAGCCCGCTCGCTCGCTCGCCCAGCCACTCGCTCGCTCACCCAGCCACTCGCTCGCCCACTCGCCCAGCCACTTGCTCGCCCGCCCGCTCGCTCACTCACCCAGCCACTCGCTCACTCACCCAGCCACTCGCTCGCTCGCCAGCCACTCGCTCGACCGCTCTCTCACTCACCCAGCCACTCGCTCGCCCGCTTGCCCAGCCACTTGCTCACTCACTCGCCCAGCCACTCGCTCGACCGCTCGCTCACTCACTCACCCAGCCACTCGCTCAATCATTCGTTCACTCACTCACCCAGCCACTCCCTCGACTGCTCGCCCAGCCACTCGCTCGCTCACTCACTCACCCAGCCAATCGCCCGCCCACTCGCTCATCCGCCCGCACACAAGCTTTGCTCATCCGCTCACTCGCTCACACACTCACCCACTCACTTAATCACCCACCCGCTCACCTACCCAATCACTCACCCGCTCACTCCGTGACTCTCTGTGAGTCTCTGTGTGTGTCTCTGTGTGAGTCTCTGTGTGCTCTCTGTGTGTCTCTGTGTGAGCTCTCTGTGTGTCTGTCTCTGTGTCTNTCTCGTGTGTGGATCTCTGTGAGTCTGTGTGTGTGTCTCTGTGTGTGTCTGAGTCTGTGTGAGTCTCTGTGTGTCTGTGTGTCTCTGTGTGAGTCTCTGAGTCTGTGTCTCTGTGTGTGTCTCTGTGTGTGTCTCTGTGTGAGTCTCTGTGAGTCTCTGTGTCTCTGTGTCTGTGTCTCTGTGTGTCTGTGTCTCTGTGTGTCTCTGTGTGTGTCTCTGTGTGAGTCTCTGTGTCTCTGTGTCTGTGTCTCTGTGTGTGTGTCTGTGTGAGTCTCTGTGTCTCTGTGTGTGTCTCTGTGTGAGTCTCTGTGAGTCTCTGTGAGTCTCTGTGAGTCTCTGTGTGTCTGTGTAGTCTCTGTGAGTCTCTGTGAGTGAGTCTCTGTGAGTCTCTGTGAGTGAGTCTCTGTGAGTCTCTGTGTGTCTCTGTGTGGTCTCTGTGTGAGTCTCTGTGTTTGTCTCTGTGTGTGTCTCTGTGTGAGTCTTGTGTGAGTCTCTGTGTGAGTCTCTGTGTGAGTCTTTGTGTGTGTCTCTGTGTCTGTCTCTGTGTGAGTCTCTGTGTGTGTCTCTGTGTGTCTCTGTGTGTGTCTGTCTCTGTGTCTGTGTNAGTCTGTGAGTGTGAGTCTTTGGTGAGTCTCTGTGTGTCTCTGTGTGTGTCTCTTGTGTGAGTCCTGTGTGAGTCTCTGTGTGAGTCTCTGTTTGTCTCTGTGTGTCTCTGTGTGTGTCTGTGTGTGTCTCTGTGTGTTGTGTGTCTCTGTTGAGTCTCTGTGTCTCTGTGAGTCTGTGAGTCTTTGTGAGTCTTTGTGAGTCTCTGTGTGTCTCTGTGTGTGTGTGTGAGTCTCTGTGTGTCTCTGTGTCTCTGTTTAGTCTCTCTGTGTGTCTCTGTGTGTGTCTCTGTGTGAGTCTCTGTGTGTATCTGTGAGTCTCTGTTTGTCTCTGTGTGAGTCTCTGTGTGTCTGTGAGTCTCTGTGAGTCTCTGTGTGAGTCTTTGTGAGTATCTGAGTACACCCTCCCATTGAGACTGGGGGGGGGGGGGAGTCGATCTGTGCATGGAGTTTGTACCNTGACCCTTACGACAGAGAGTGTGTGAGATTGTGTGTGTGTGGGTGTGTGTAAGGCATTGTGTGAGTGAGTGTGTATGAGTGTGTGTGGGTGTGTGTCATTGTGTGAGTGAGTGTGTGAGTGTGTGTGGGTGTGTGTAAGGCATTGTGTGAGTGAGTGTGTATGAGTGTGTGTGGGTGTGTGTAAGGCATTGTGTGAGTGAGTGTGTATGAGTGTGTGTGGGTGTGTGTAAGGCATTGTGTGAGTGAGTGTGTATGAGTGTGTGTGGGTGTGTGTAAGGCATTGTGTGAGTGAGTGTGTATGAGTGTGTGTGGGTGTGTGTAAGGCATTGTGTGAGTGAGTGTGTANGAGTGTGTGTGGGTGTGTGTAAGGCATTGTGTGAGTGAGTGTGTATGAGTGTGTGTGGGTGTGTGTAAGGCATTGTGTGAGTGAGTGTGTATGAGTGTGTGTGGGTGTGTGTAAGGCATTGTGTGAGTGAGTGTGTATGAGTGTGTGTGGGTGTGTGTAAGGCATGTGTGAGTGAGTGTGTGTGTGTGTGGGTGTGTGTAAGGCATGTGTGAGTGAGTGTGTGTGAGTGTGTGTGGGTGTGTGTAAGGCTGTGTGAGTGAGTGTGTATGAGTGTGTGTGGGTGTGTGTAAGGCATTGTGTGAGTGAGTGTGTATGAGTGTGTGTGGGTGTGTGTAAGGCATTGTGTGAGTGAGTGTGTGAGTGTGTGTGGGTGTGTGTAAGGCATTGTGTGAGTGAGTGTGTGAGTGTGTGTGGGTGTGTGTAAGGCATTGTGTGAGTGAGTGTGTGAGTGTGTGTGGGTGTGTGTAAGGCATTGTGTGAGTGAGTGTGTGAGTGTGTGTGGGTGTGTGAGGCATTGTGTGAGTGAGTGTGTATGAGTGTGTGTGGGTGTGTGTAAGGCATTGTGTGAGTGAGTGTGTATGAGTGTGTGTGGGTGTGTGTCATTGTGTGAGTGAGTGTGTATGAGTGTGTGTGGGTGTGTGTAAGGCATTGTGTGAGTGAGTGTGTATGAGTGTGTGTGGGTGTGTGTAAGGCTGTGTGAGTGAGTGTGTGAGTGTGTGTGGGTGTGTGTCATTGTGTGAGTGAGTGTGTGAGTGTGTGTGTGTGTGTCATTGTGTGAGTGAGTGTGTATGAGTGTGTGTGTGTAAGGCATTGTGTGAGTGAGTGTGTGAGTGTGTGTGGGTGTGTGTCATTGTGTGAGTGAATGTGTGAGTGTGTGTGGGTGTGTGTAAGGCATTGTGTGAGTGAGTGTGTATGAGTGTGTGTGGGGGTGTGTAAGGCATTGTGTGAGTGAGTGTGTATGAGTGTGTGTGGGTGTGTGTAAGGCATTGTGTGAGTGAGTGTGTGAGTGTGTGTGGGTGTGTGTAAGGCATTGTGTGAGTGAGTGTGTGAGTGTGTGTGGGTGTGTGTAAGGCATTGTGTGAGTGAGTGTGTGAGTGTGTGTGGGTGTGTGTAAGGCATTGTGTGAGTGAGTGTGTGAGTGTGTGTGGGTGTGTGTAAGGCATTGTGTGAGTGAGTGTGTATGAGTGTGTGTGGGTGTGTGTAAGGCATTGTGTGAGTGAGTGTGTATGAGTGTGTGTGGGTGTGTGTAAGGCATTGTGTGAGTGAGTGTGTGAGTGTGTGTGTGGGTGTGTGTAAGGCATTGTGTGAGTGAGTGTGTGAGTGTGTGTGGGTGTGTGTAAGGCATTGTGTGAGTGAGTGTGTATGAGTGTGTGTGGGTGTGTGTAAGGCATTGTGTGAGTGAGTGTGTATGAGTGTGTGTGGGTGTGTGTAAGGCATTGTGTGAGTGAGTGTGTGAGTGTGTGTGGGTGTGTGTAAGGCATTGTGTGAGTGAGTGTGTATGAGTGTGTGTGGGTGTGTCTAAGGCATTGTGTGAGTGAGTGTGTGAGTGTGTGTGGGTGTGTGTAAGGCATTGTGTGAGTGAGTGTGTGAGTGTGTGTGGGTGTGTGTAAGGCATTGTGTGAGTGAGTGTGTATGAGTGTGTGTGGGTGTGTGTAAGGCATTGTGTGAGTGAGTGTGTATGAGTGTGTGTGGGTGTGTGTAAGGCATTGTGTGAGTGAGTGTGTAGAGTGTGTGTGTGTGTGTAAGGCATTGTGTGAGTGAGTGTGTGAGTGTGTGTGTGTGTGTAAGGCATTGTGTGAGTGAGTGTGTGAGTGTGTGTGGGTGTGTGTAAGGCATTGTGTGAGTGAGTGTGTATGAGTGTGTGTGGGTGTGTGTAAGGCATTGTGTGAGTGAGTGTGTGAGTGTGTGTGGGTGTGTGTAAGGCATTGTGTGAGTGAGTGTGTATGAGTGTGTGTGGGTGTGTGTAAGGCATTGTGTGAGTGCGTGTAGAGTGTGTGTGGGTGTGTGTAAGGCATTGTGTGAGTGAGCGTGTATGAGTGTGTGTGGTGTGTGTAAGGCATTGTGTGAGTGAGCGTGTATGAGTGTGTGTGGGTGTGTGTGGCATTGTGTGAGTGAGCGTGTATGAGTGTGTGTGGGTGTGTGTAAGGCATTGTGTGAGTGAGTGTGTATGAGTGTGTGTGGGTGTGTGTAAGACATTGTGTGAGTGAGTGTGTATGAGTGTGTGTGGTGTGTGTAAGGCATTGTGTGAGTGAGTGTGTGTGAGTGTGTGTGGGTGAGTGTAAGACATTGTGTGAGTGAGTGTGTGTGAGTGTGTGTGGGTGTGTGTAAGTCATTGTGTGAGTGAGTGTGTATGAGTGTGTGTGGGTGTGTGTAAGGCATTGTGTGAGTGAGTGTGTATGAGTGTGTGTGGGTGTGTGTAAGGCATTGTGTGAGTGAGTGTGTATGAGTGTGTGTGTGTGTGTACATTGTGTGAGTGAGTGTGTATGAGTGTGTGTGGGTGTGTGTAAGGCATNGTGTGAGTGAGTGTGTGTGAGTGTGTGTGGGTGAGTGTATGTGTGAGTGAGTGTGTGTGAGTGAGTGTGAGTGTGTGGGTGTGTGTTTGTGAGACTGTGTGAGTGTGTGTAAGAAAATGTGAGTGATGTGTCAGAGTGTGTGTTAGTGTAAGACAGTGTGAGTGAGTGTGAGTGAGTGTGTCTGTGAGCGTGAGTGAGTGTGTGAGTGAGTGTGTGAGTGAGTGTGTGTGAGACAGTGTGTGAGAGAGTGTCAGAGTGTGAGTTACGATTATCTGAACCGGTCTTGGGCCTCTTCTAGGTCGACTCAGCCTCAATGAGTACTTGGTGCGGTGTGTAACCATCGCCACTGGAGACAAAGGCGGTCGGGCGTGGTACTGGCCACCCACCCCCTCGTGTGTCGTGCCGGCCTTCATAGGTGCTCGCTAACAGCACTTGCCCCTACAGTCTGTTCAGGCTACACGGGGGATCTTCGTGTGTCAATGTGTGTGTGGGTGTGTCAATGTGTGTGTGTGTGTCAATGTGTGTGTGTCTATGTGTGTGTCAGTGTGTGTGTGTGTCAATGTGTGTGTGTCAATGTGTGTGTGTGTGTGNCAATGTGTGTGTGTCAGTGTGTGTGTGTCAATGTGTGTGTGTATGTGTGTGTCAGTGTGTGTGTCAATGTGTGTGTGTGTCAATGTGTGTATGTGTGTGTCAGTGTGTGTGTGTCAATGTGTGAATCAATGTGTGTGTGTGTCAATGTCTTTGTGTCAATGTGTGTGTGTGTCAATGTCTTTGTGTCAATGTGTATGTGTGTCAATGTCTTTGTGTCAATGTGTGTGTGTGCCAATGTCTTCGTGTCAATGTGCGTGTGTGTGAATTTGTGTGTCAACGTGTGTGTGTGTCAATGGCTGGGCCATGTAGCCCGCATGCCAAGTCGGCGCATGCGTGCTCGCTAGCAGCACTTGCCCCTGCATTTTGCAAAGGGGCTACACGGGGTGTTGACCTCTGTCTGTGTGGTGCGTGCTTGCGCGGGCAGGCAAGCTGTACGGCCGAGGCTCCACGGACGACAAGGGGCCGGTGCTGGGTTGGCTGAACGTCATCGAAGCCTTCCAGAACCTCAAGCAGGTGCGGAACGCCCGCTCGCACGCAACGCTCACCGAGGCAAAGGTCTCCAGCCCCACGCTCCCCGTGTAGAGTTTCGTCGCTGGTGCTGTTAGCGAGTAGCGGCACCTACGAAGGGCACACAGAGACCCATAGACTCACACAGAGACCCATAGACCACACAGAGACCCATCACACAGAGACCCATCAACTCACACAGAGACTCACCACACAGACCCATAGACTCACCACACAGACCCATAGACTCACACAGAGACCCATAGACTCGTCACACAGAGACCCATCACACAGAGACCCATCACACAGAGACCCATAGACTCGTCACACAGAGCCATAGACTCACCACACAGAGACCCATAGACTACCACACAGACACCCACCGATCCCCACACCGAGACCCATAGACTCACCACACAGAGACCCATCAACTCACACAGAGACCCATCGACTCACACAGAGACTCACCACAGAGACCCATCGACACACAGAGACCCATAGACACACAGAGACCCATAGACTCACCACACAGAGACCCAAGACTCACCACACAGAGACCCATAGACTCACCACACAGAGACCCATAGACTCACCACACAGAGACCCACAGACTCACCACACAGATACTCACAGCCTCAGCACACAGAGACCCACAGTCTCACCGCACAGAGACACACAGACTCAGCACACACCACCCACAGACTCACCACATAGAGACCCACAGCCTCACCACACAGACTCCCACAGATCCCCACACCGAGACCCACAGACTCACTACACAGAGACCCACAGACTCACCACACAGAGACCCACAGACTCACCACACAGACTCACCGCACAGAGAGAGACCCACAGACTCACCACACACAGACCCACAGACTCACCACACAGAGACCCACACCCACACAGAGACTCACCACACACCACAGCCTCACCACACACACCACCACACAGCCTCAGCACACAGAGACACACAGACTCACCACACAGATTCGCCACACAGAGACCCACAGACTCACCACACAGATACTCACAGACTCACCACACAGCAGAGACCCACACAGCCTCACCACACAGACTCACCACACACCACACACAGCCTCACCGCACAGCCTCACCACACAGACCACCACACAGACTCACCACTCACCACACAGACTCACCACTCACAGCGACTCACCACAGACTCACCACCACCCACACAGACTCACCACCACCACACAGACTCACCACACAGACTCACCACCACCACACAGACTCACCACCCAGCGACTCACCACACAGACTCACCACTCACCACACCACCACACACACTCACACCACCANANCACCCACCACTCACCCACACCAACATCACCACACAGACTCACACCCCTCACCACACAGACTCACCACTCACCACTACNCCACCACCACACTCACCACACTCACCACACAGAGACCACCACACAGAGACCCACAGACTCACCACACACAGACTCACCACACAGACTCACAACACAGAGACCCATAGACCCACCACAGACCCAGACTCACCACATAGACCCACCACACAGAGACAGACTCACCACAGAGACCCATAGACTCACCACAGACTCATAGACTCACCACACAGACTCACCACAGAGCCTCACCACACAGACTCACCACACCGATCCCCACACCGAGACCCACAGACTCACCACACAGAGAGAGACCCACAGACTCACCACACACAGACCCATAGACTCACCACACAGAGACCCACAGACTCACCACACAGACTCACCGCACAGAGAGAGCCCACAGACTCACCACACACAGACCCACAGACTCACCACACACCACACTCACCACACACACCACACTCACCACACAGACTCACACCAGAGACTCACCACCACCACCACACAGACTCACCACTCACCACACAGACTCACCACACAGACTCACCACACACACCCACCCGCCCCTCCCCCCCCAGGCCCTGCCTGTGAACATCAAGTTTTGCTTCGAGGCGATGGAGGAGTCGGGCTCCGAGGGGCTGGAGGAGCTCGTGGCGACGCGCAAAGAAACCTTCTTCAGCGGCGTCGACTACGTCTGCATCTCGGACAACTACTGGCTGGGCAAGAGCAAGCCCTGTCTCACCTACGGGCTGCGAGGCATCGCGTACTTCTTTATAGAGGTAGGTGTGGGAGGGAGGGGGGAGGAGGGAGGGGGGGGGAGGGGGGGGCAAGCCCTGTCTCACCTACGGGCTGCGAGGCATCACTTACTTCTTCATAGAGGTAGGGTGGGGAGGGAGGGAGGGGGTGGGGGAGGAGGAGGGAGGGGAAGGGGGTGGGGAGGGGGGGGGAGGGGGGGGAGGGGGGAGGGGGGGGAGGGGATGGAGCAAGCCCTGTCTCACCTACGGGCTGCGAGGCATCGCGTACTTCTTCATAGAGGTGGGGTGGGGAGGGAGGGGGAGGAGGGAGGGGGGGGGAGGGAGCAACCCTGTCTCACCTACGGGCTGAGAGGCATCGCGTACTTCTTCATAGAGGTAGGCTGGGGAGGGAGGGAGGAGGGGGGGGGGGGGGGGGAGGGAGAGGGGGGGGGGGGGGGGGAGAGGGAGG
>WFAB01001902.1:0-73699 GCA_018977245.1 Lethenteron camtschaticum | reverse complement strand
GCGTCAGGATCGAACCCACCACCTCCCGTATACCAGGCGAGGGAGTCAACATCTCACCACCTGCTGAAATAGTGTGCGATCTGTCATTTTCTGTCGTTTTTGTAATTCGTTGTTTTTGTTGTGTTTTGGCAGAGGCAGTTACAAGTAACGATGATCCGACAGAATTTGTAACGCTAAATAGTCTGGGCACGATTCACAATTCTGCCGATGTGCCTGATGACGCTGGTTGTAACTATCGGCGGAACGTCGTGCCCATTGTTAGACGTCGTGTGCTTGTTCCCCAATATACGGTGCTGCTGAAGCAGTAATAAATTGGCACGTTTGTTCATCACGTGACACCTTTGTTAATTGTCAGTGTCGGGTGGAGGAGGGTGTACGACACACATTTTACACACTCGGCCCGTCCCACAAGTCGTGCTAGCCTCCAATTAGCAAGATTGGCTACGCACAGTGCGAAAGAAATTCAACATGTGCACATACAAAGTTGCAGACTATACTTCTCGTTTATACAGCCGGCTCTCCACGTATGGAAAAAAAAGTTTCTCTTACACAAATCGTCAGCCGCTCTACCTTCTGGGTTCGTATTATTTCAGCAGCATTGATTCAAATACAGTCAGACCCCTGGTTGCGGAAGGCCCCGACTTATGGAAATCCAACTTTCCGGAAATTCTTCCCTAAATAATGTAAAAAAAAAAAATCGATGTTTGCGTTAGTTACATAAGCGCAAGTAGTGCAGCGCGGTGAGGTTGCGGATGAATACCGCGGAGCGAGGCGTAAGTGCACCGCCTTGCGCCTCGCTCCGCCAAAACGCTGCCTTCACTGAGCCCGAGGTTCAACAGGATTGAAGTAAATTGAAATGGTTGTAGCGTTACGTAATTGTTCGTTTTCTATGCTTAGAACGCTTTTTTTCGCCCATGTTTCTGTTGTTAGTTTTCTTTATTTTGAGTTTCTTTCCCGAGTTATTTACCGTATGTACTTTATTTAACACAATTTCATTTGGGTTGCTTCTGGTTTCAGCCAACAGCGATTGGAGAAGATTAGGCCTAGCCTAATGCACGGTAAAATAACATTCGGAGGCTTGTGTTGCTTGTGTTGCCTCCGAAATGTCGTGATTTTATTTATTTGTTTTCTTTTTTTAACCTACGTGACTTTACCGAAAAAACCAAAGAGTATAACATTCGGAAGTGACTGCTTTCTGATAATAAAAAAAAAATCCTTGGTATTTATAAACAATTGGATACAGTATATGTTCCATTAGTTTGATTATGGGTACTGTTTGGGTAAATATTCAATGAAATGAAAGAATCGTAGGGAGTGCAGAGCGTATTTCCAGCGATGCGATGCCGGTAGCGATAGAAAACGGACAACAGCGCGATGCAACACTGACAGAAAACGGTAGGGGAGGTGTAACTGTTTCCGCTATGGGATTTTTTCTTGAATTTGGTGGGAAATTGTTCAGTTTTGGACATATGGAAAATTCGGGTTACGGATCGTTCTCGGGAACCTAACCCATCCGTAACCCAGCGGCTGCCTGGACAAACAAAACCCGGCCGATTTTGACCGACTGCTGATGAGACGCTGTACGTCGAAACCGGACGCAGACACGCACGCACACTCATGTAAAGATGAACTTTGCAAACTCGCAAGCGTGTCGGCGTGTGTGCCTGCGTGCTTCTACAGAGATCCCGGACGAGGATAACAGCGTCGCGGCCATGTTCCAGGCGATAGACGAGCTGCCGCAGGCCAACCGTGACACGCTCGCCTTCCTCATGCTGCACCTGCAGAAGTGAGGCCCTCGCACGCACACACACACGCGCACGCTCGCACGCGCACACTCACACGCGCACACTCATTCACGCTCACACTCGCACGCACACACCCACTCGCTCACGCACACACTCGCACGCACGCTTGGTCGCACACACACTCACTCGCACGCACACACACTCACTCGCACGCACACACTCACACGCACAAACTCATTCACGCTCACACTCGCACGCACACACTCACTCACGCACACACTCGCACGCTCGGTCGCACGCGCACACACTCGCACGCACACGCTCGCACACGCACGCACACGCTCGCACGCTCACACGCACACACTCGCACGCGCGCGCACACACTCGCTCACACACAGTCACTCGCACGCACACTCACTCGCACGCACACACTCGCACGCACTCACTCGCACGCGCACACACTCGCACGCACTCACTCGCACGCACGTTCACTCGTTTGCACGCACGCACACGCAAGCACACACTCGCACTCGCTCACTCACTCGCACACGCTCACTCGCACGCACACACTCACTCGCATGTTTCCACTTGCACACGCTCGCACGCTCACTCGCACGTGCGCACACGCACGTCTCCACTTACACACGCTCGCTGACATGCACTCGCTCGCTCACTCGCACGCAAAGGATCCCCCATAGAGCCCACACAGGCTGGTCTTGCACAATCGTACACACATGCTCGCACCAACGCACTTGTACCCACACTCGAATGCATATACACATTCATGAGCACAAATCGCAAACGCACGCACACACGCTTGTATGTTGCACTACGCTTGCTTTCGCACCACGTTTAATGATTCCTCTCTCCCCTGCCCTCGCCTGCCCCCGCCTGCCCCTCTGCGCTGCTGCTGCCCGTGTCCTGGCCAGAGTGGCCAAGAGCCTGGACTGCAAGATGGACGCGTACAACCTGGCGCGGGTGTTTGGGCCAACCCTGGTGGGCCACGCGACGGCCGACCCCTCGCCCATGGTCATGCTGCAAGACACGCGGCGCCAGCCAGCGGTGCGGCACGCACACGGGGTTCAGTGTGTGTGTGTGAGTGTGAGAGAGCGCAAGTGTGTGTGTGCGAGAGTACGAGTGTGTGCGTGCGAGAGAGTGCATAGGTGCTTGCGAACAGCACTTGCCCCAACAGTCTATGAAGGCTACACGGGGGATCTTTGTCTTTGTGTGTAAGAGATTGAGTGTGTGTGTTGGGAGCAGTTAGCACGCCACATCACAAACCCGGCGACACGGGTTTCATTCCCGCTCACGGCCAACAACAGTGAACAGGTCCTGGGCCTCCGCTAGGTCAACTCGACCTCAAATGAGTACCTGGTGTGGTGTGTAAACATCGCCACGGCGGAGACAAAGGCGGCCGGGCGTGGTGTTGACCACCCATCACCTCGTGTACCGAGCCGGCCTTCACAGGTGTTCTCTAGCAGCATTTGTCTCTACAGTCTGTTACAGGCTACACGGAGGATTTTGTTTTTGCCTCCCTCCGAAAGCGTTACCAGTTGCAGTCATCACCTGTGTACGTTGACAAAGAGAATACAGCGATGGGGGGGGGGTGTCCCTTGTCAATCTTGATACGGGACCTGAGTTGGACTCCCGGCCGTGTGCCCCTCCCACGAGCGCAGGTGATCGAGCGGCTGCTGTCTCTGTCTCCCGACTACTGGAGCAAGTTCGTGTCGGCCGGCGACAGCAGGAGGCCCGACGACACTTACGGCACTCCTGACCAGCGCACGCCCATCGGTGAGCGGCCATCCATTCGACACCCGCCGCGAGTTGAGCACGCTCGGCCTTCGCGACGTCCTTGAAGCGCAAGGGGATCGTCGTGTAGACGGCGGTAGTTTTGCAGTCGGAGGGGCGATGCTGCTGTGTGTAATCCCGACCGAGTAATTAGCGCTGTAATTATTGTTATTTATATTTTCAAATTCGGATAAATGTTTTGGACCGTGTCGCCGGCACGCACTGGCCCACTCTGTTTTGAATGACGTCACGGGATCTTTCGCCTCCACTGTGCACAGCAGCAGATGGTGCGTGTGTGGTAGTAGTAGTATTTTTAAGGTGAATATGTCCAGAGTAATAGCCGGCCTGCTGGATTGTGCCCACGGACCTGTGCGCCAAGCGTCGAACGCGCTACTGCAGTGCAATGTGACCATTCGGTACCGCTGTAGAGTCGCCGTTAACCCCTTCACGGCAATATTAATTGCTCGTCTGTGCGTCACCATGCAGCCAGCAAAATATTTATTTAAATGCATTAATGTGGTAATAATTTAAAGGAGTGAATGGGGCTTGACCCTTCATCCTTGTGCAACATTGTTTACAATATCTCATGTTGCCACTAGATGGCAGCAGCAGAAAGATCCTCTTGTGTTGCCTGGTGTTGGCTCACAAACAACTGCGATTAGGACGGTTGGCTAGGTGCGGGGTGAAAGTTCAACGTATACGCAACCAACCTACAATCTCCTCGCGTGCATATCGGGACCACCACAGGAGGGCATCGCCCGGATCCGGAGAAGAGACCGGCCGATCCGGCTGTGACAGTTTTAACATTGGCGGCGTGGTGGGGACGCGCGTCGGTCCAACGTGTTCCGTGTTTACCGGCGAGACGGTGCCCGCTAACAGCCCTCGGTGGGGTGCGTGGCGCCGCGCTGGCGCTTGTTTGCGTGGTGCAGGCTCGAGCATGCTGGGCCCACTGACCACGCCGGAGATGGTGCACGGCCCCACCCCAACCAAGACGCCGTCGACGAGCTCCTGTCGCAGCGCTTCAATCGACGCTCACCCCCAAGTGAGCAAAGCCGCCACGCGCTCGCACTCTCACACCCACGTGTTCGTCGCGCGGCAGTCAAACCCATATTTTTTTTTTACAAATTCTCGAATCGTAAAAGCGGAGGATGTCATTGCACCCCTATTACAATGACGCCGCTAATCGTCAATTCCGTTACCGACTGACCTTTTGCCCTCTGCCATCTCCGCCCCTCTCCCCCCACCGTGACCCCACGACAGGTTCGGCAGCCGTGCCAAGACCCCGTCGGTGACGTCACTTAAGAAGACGGGAAATTACTTTGAGTCCCCGTTGCTCAAGTGAGCCGCTCCGTGCTTCCAACCGACACGACCCCTGCTTTCACGACCCCCACCGTCCAATCCACCACCGCCGGATGCCACGGCATCGGTGGGTATTGAAGGTGGGGCTGCGAGGCCTGCAACAGGGCGAGTTCGTGCCGAGTCTGGCCGTGTTGCACTGGGGCGTCGCCCACGACACGGCCCGCACGGACGCCGTAGCCGGCACGCCTGCAAGCAGCCAATGGGGTTTAAAAAAAAAATCGGTGGTGGATTTGACACGGGGTGGGGGCGGGAGGGTGGGGGGGGATTCATTGGAGCGTAGTCTGGTTCCGGAACAAGATTCCGCTCCAGCACACACTCCAGGAAATACCTTAAAAGCAGCCGCGCTTGTTGCTTGCGCTCATGTAGCCGATGGCTTGTTGCAATGTTTTTCCCGTAATTTGTCTCCGTCGGGGTGACGGCGTCCCGGTTGGACACCAGAGCGGTTGACGGAGCTTTTTAGATTCGTAATTTTAGCTTTAAGTCTGCGTGCATTTTTTACTATAATTTTAGCCGGGGGAGGGCGGGAGTTCGAATCGGCCGCTGCTCCTTGACTTCCGGTTCCTGTGGGGAGGGGTGAGCGACGCTCCGTGCCGGGGTTTGCCCCCTCCCCCCCACCCACATCGCCGGTGGTGACTCCGGCTCGCGTTTCACAAGGTTCTGGGCGAACCGTTTTGAAACTAGAAAAGGTGAAACGCAACTCTTCCTGCGGCCGGGCTGACGGCATCGCGCCTACTAACGTGAGCGACGTGGTGTGCCCGCACCCGCCCCGCGCCCGCCGCATACTCTGCCATCATTTGAATGAAGCACCGACTCGCTGGGAAAACCCTGGGGTTGGGAGTTTCCACCGAACCGCAGCAGCGAGGTCGTATCGCCGCTGTCCCGGGAACAATGACAACAGCAACAAAAACAAAAACTCCCAACGCAAGCGAGCGTGGAGCGGTCGCGCGTCGACTTGTCGATGATGCCCCCCCCACTCCGTCTGGGGGGGTGTACAGCAGATGACCGCAAAAAAAGAAGGACCTTGAGTTTGCAAGTGGAGAGGTCATCATCGTGAAACCGCTTGACGCCGCCAATCCCCACTCTGGTATTGTCAGTCCACCAGCGGTGCACCGGGGGTCATGGCGGGGGAAGGTGACGCGACCTCATGTTGACCACAAGTAACTTGTGTGGGTGCGTGTCACCTGTGCGTGTGTGACTTCCATTTGTATTGGTGGACACGTGTGCATGCATACGTCACACACCACAGTTTGACCATGACCCCCGTGTTTATGTCTGCGTCATACCTGTGCGTCACACCATGTTTGATCGTGACCCCCCCCCCCCCGCCGTGCGTGTGTTCGCACGCGTATCTGTGCTCGACACTCGAGTGTGAGCGAGTGCATGTGGTTATGTGTATTTGCCCTTGGCTGTGGGGAGCGATAGTGTAGCGGTTGGCGCGCTGCGCTACGAACCCGGCGACCTGAGTTCGATTGCCGGCCAACATCAGTGACGGTTATCTGAACCGGTCATGGGCCTCCCCTAGGTCGACTCGGCCTCAAATTAGTACCTGGCGTGGTGTGTAAACATCACCCTCGAGAGACGAGGGGCGTGGTGATGGCCACCCACCGTGTCGTATCGGCCTTAATTGCTCGCTAACGGCACATGCCGAAACAGTCTCTTAAGACTATACATGGGATCTTGTGGCGGTGATAAGGAGCGGTGGGTGCGAACACGCCGTTTACGACGCCCTCTGTGCTCTGGGTGGGTAAATGGATAACGTAGCGTGCGGACACAGATAACCGCTCGGAGGTTTTTCGTGCACGCGACGGCTATTTGTGGTCAGTCTCGTGGTCACCTCGCTGCCACTGGAATCGACTCGGGAACCTCCCCGGCAACGACTCCCACTCCGTCCCGTCGGGAAATCATCGCGCCGGCGCAAGCAAACCAGACGAGTGGTCGAACCGTCCCCTGCCGAGGGCCCGAGCATTTTTTCACCAATAGTCGCGGTGGGCACGCGGCGCGTTCGCCGCCGCTAAACCTCGAGCGCGCTCGCACCGCGCACGTCGGCCGCGCGCTCGGGTACCGCTTTGGAAGGGACCGTCGTTGGAGACGCGCCGGCGTTCTTGCCGGGTCGGCAGCATCCAGAACCCGACGTGGCAGAGACGCGAGCAAAGGGGGTCAGCGGCCCGAGGCGCCACGCCGAGATGGGAGGTCGTCGGTTCGACACGATCTCTCCCGCCGCTGGCTGTTGTAACGGTGGGGGGAGTTTCTTGAACCCCATTCAACCGGCCCCACTCGTCTCTTCGCCAGTGCCTCGCTGTGTCTCTGTCCCACCCAGCACCGGTCGCGAGCCGATGATGGGCAGGTCGCTTGGTGGAGGTGGGGTAACGTGTGGGGCAACATTGGGAGTTCCACAATTCCATGGCTGGAGGTTACTTGGTTTTTGAGGGGCAGGGTGACGGCTGTTGATTGCTCATAAGTTGGTACTATTTTAGCGACTCTGGGGGGGGGGTGATGATGGGCCCAAGTCAAATACGCCACCGTAGGATGGGAACTTCCGCGGATTTTGGATTGTCCCCCTTTGACCGCGGAACGTTAAACCTCAATTTGACGCGTAAGTTTTAGCACAGTTTTGACTGCATTATTTCGCAGTTCTGTTTATTTAGGGACTGCATAATAATCACAATTGCTCGCTATGTCGGCAAAAGTCACGGACAGCCAAAAAAAAAAATCTTTAAAAAATTGGCTCGCGTGAATTATTTTATGAATACTAATTGGGGCAAATTTTAATATAATTTCAATAATGCAAGTGACGCGTACATTTCAATTGCTTGACCTTGTTTTAATTTATGCATTCGTGGCAGTATCAACGGCAGGAGCGTGTCCGCAATGTCAATTACATAATCGTTTCGCGTCCACGCGAGAGCCCATCGCTTCTGCGTTCCCTACAGGAGGGACGGTGCGGCGTTTGGGATAACACAACGACGCGAGATGCTTCAACGGTTACAGGCTGGGGCTTACGCTTTGTTATAGGACCAGGGTGAAAGCTGAGAGGGGTACGGTGAGGCTTGGCTCGCGTAGTTGCACTGGCACCCCCACTACGAATCTCGCAAACCCGAGGTTCGATTCCTGGCCGTGGCTAACGGCGGCCGCGGCAAGCATTTAACCGAGCCCCTCCTGGGCGTCCCGACGCTCGCACTTGGCAAAACCCCGCAACAGCTGACCAGCGTGGTGAAGTACGGTCGAACGAGCCCCCCGTGACCGAGGCGGCATGCGGAGGGAGGCCTTCATCCAGCAGTGGATCTACAAAGGGCTGCCAATTATGACAATTGCTTAATAACTCAGGAATGCCACACTGAGTCTGAAGACTGCTGACAGGAGGGTACTGCGTTAGGATGTTTGACCAATACCCAGTTAGATTGTATGTGTAGCCATGGCAGGTGGTTACCGCAGAGCCTGGAGGAAACGGTGCCCGAGTCGGGAGTCGAGCCCCTGGCGCCCTGCTTGCTGCGAGGTGCGGGTTTGCCACCACTGCGCCACCCTGCCGCCCAAGTGATAGTCCGTGCAGCACACCGCAAGCGTTGTGAGGTGGGGGTGCATCTTAAGGGCCCCCCCTTCAGCCACTGGGTGATCACTACATTCTCCGTGACGGTGAGATGTGGGTGGGAGGGGAGAGAAACACAAACTGTTCTCGAATTCTAATCGCGAGACTGAATTCAGTGAAACTTTATTGCTCCTTGATGTCGTCCTGGCCAGCCTTGTGGAGATAAGTGCCTTTATCTGGGAGACGTGGGCTGCGCTTGTTATTGTTGCCCCGGGCTACGCCGGGCAATGTTGAGCGGTGGGCTCGGTAAGCGTTTGCGGAGCCCGGCCAGGCTGGCTAGCGGCGGTGGCCTGACGCCTCGGGTCTCGCTCGCTCTCTCGTCCGCTTTACCGTTGCGCGTTGCGAACTCTGTCTGTCGGCGCGGGACGGAATGCGGTCGACTCGCCTTGAACTCCCCGCGGAGCCGCCATCAACTCATTCCGCCAGATTACGGTCTGGAACGAGGGGCCGGGGTAGCGTGGGGGAGGAGGTCCTCTGCCCCCCCCCCCCCACAATCCCTAGCCCCCACTTTGTCTATGCAACCGTTGTTGTTTTTCTCCATTCCTGTGTACTCGGTTCACCATTCCGCTCGCCACTCTTGTACAAAAACTTAAAAAAAAATTCCCCAACTCTGTGACCTCATTCCTTCCTCGCATTCCTCTTCTCCCCTCGCTCGTCGCGGTTACCTTCGTCGTCGCCGTTCCTCGTCGTGATGGCCAGCAACAGCGGGGGACATCGCGGACGCCAGTGACTCCGGTTTAAGAAGGGTGGGGGGTGGGGCCCCGCTGTTTCATGCCTGTCTTTTTTTTTGGGGGGGCGGGGGTTCTTTTTGGAGCAAACTATTCGGTAGCAGCTAAGTAACCGTGCAAGTAAATATCTCTGGGCACCGGAAATCCTCAATAGGTGGGAAACAATACAACATTATTGAAATGCGAAATTCGATTTCATTTTCATGGGACTGATAGTGATGATCGCCATTCCGTGACATGTCATGTTGTATTGTGAACCATGATATACCTTAGTGATTATCTGTTTTTTTCTATACTCCATATATTTTCTATATTACTTACTGCCTGCCACGTGTCGTGAGAAATATCTTCGTAGCGATTGCGTTGTTTGTGGAATCCTGAGAGTAAAGCTGCATACAAGAATTAACGGCAATGCTTCCTGAGACTTCTTTTGGTGGTGGTGCTGGTGGTGTTGGTGCTGATTGGTTTTGGTGATGGGAGTTTGTAAATCGGGACTAAGATGGTGATGGCGATGATTGTACATAATGCGATTGATGACGATGGTGTTTGTTGTGATGATTATGATGGTGGTCATGATGTTGATGATAGTGATTGTAATGCTATTGATGATGGTGATGGTTGTGATGGTCATGATGTTGGTGAAGTATAATGTTGGTTAAGATGGTGATGGTAGTGATTGTAATGCAATGGATGATGGTGTTTGTCATGATGGTGGTGATGTTGATGGTAACGATTAATGCTGTTGATGAAGGTGTTTGTGATGGTCCTGTTTGTGGTTACATTGATGGAGCTGACTAAATGTTAACTTTGTGGTTTAACCAGCTGAGAACTCGCAAACCAGGATCACTTAAACATGTCCGGGTGACCTGGGTGCCAGGAGTCTGCCGGTGTCATCCAATGGAGTCATCTCGCTGTGCAATCTTCCAATTTGTACACCGACGCGCCAGCTGGTGGCACACACAGGCCGATTCGTGTTGATTTACATTACGACTACCGTTGTATTTACCAGGTGAGGTCCACCGCTGTGATATTGTCATTTTTTTCCCAGAAACGATTTTTGCTCAGCACGAATGATATCCAGCGAAAGTGGCTTATCATCGCGAGGCAATTTATCGTGGCCAAATAATCTCGGCGCGAGAGAGAGCCACGCAAACTCCAAATGTGCAGGCCGTGCAGCGAAGTCAACTCGCTTACCAGGGGCCACTGGGTTGAGTGGTTGTCTTGACAAAACTAAACAAAAGCCCCACGCGTTATTGCAAACTCGGCAATATAACAACGTTTGCTTCTGGGTGGTGTAGACGACACGCTGTCGATCTACGTCTGGTTTCACCGCTCGAGTTACAGGTGTCCGTACGTACAACTTATTTCCCACCGTACGTGGCCAGCCATGCTGTTTGGAGGTGCGGTTTACTTGCTGATGAGATGGTGGTCTTGGGTCCGGGGGGGGGGGGTGAGTTGTGAATGATAGAAAGTAAAATGGTTTCCTTTCAGCCACCGACCCATATCGAAAACGGAGAGAAGAGCCTGTTGCCTTTAAAGCATTTGGCAGGTCGCCGGCATTGATTGGGTCAAGGTAGCCTTGACTTGTCCAGGCGAGCTGGATTTCGAAACCGGTGTAAATTCTTATTTCTGTGAAAGCAATGCTGTTGATAAAGGACACTCCCTGACTGAGGCTGTGTGTCTGGGTTAAACAAACAAAAACACGGCACGTCTGCCACGAATCTGGGACGCATTATTAACGAATGGTGGCTCATTTAATCGATCTTCACGATGTTTAACGTCGTTTTGCCTCGACCGCTTGTGAGCAGCTTCAATGCGCGGCACTTTGGCTTAGAGAGCGACAATGAGCCCGCCTCGAGAGACACACTGCACCGCCACCGCACGAGCATCGACTCGCTCGGAGAGACAGGCCGACTCCGAGAGAGAGACGGGGAGGACGACTCCGAGAGATAGGGGGAGAGAGAGCGACTCTGAGGGAGAGGATGACAGAGGACGACTCGGAGGGAGAGGACGACTTGGAGGGAGAGGACGACTTTGAGGCACCAGGAGAAGGAACCACGGACGAGGAAGAGTTAAGGCAGCAGCAGCCACCAACGATTGCCCGAGCTCTGGGGTCCTCTGTGTACGAATGCGTGTGTGTTTACACATGCGTGAGGAAGCCGTGACACTGACAAGGTGGAACGCGTGCCTCGCTAGCACGTGACACACTGACAAGCGACGTGGAACTCGATAATAGTTATTTTAACCCTTTTATCTGGCAACAAAACTGACACCTTTTTTTACAAGGAGTCACATTTTTTTAAATCATATTTTGTTACTGACATGAGGTTCCAATGTTGTAAATGCTTACCCCGAGCTCTCATACTCTGATGGTTCATTGTCCTTGAGTTGTGCGCCTTTTGGCGTCATCTGGTCCAACACCATGTGAGACTAGGCTCCAAAGAAAGCTGTCTCGGGTGTGGACCAATCAATTTCAAGGACCGTGTGTTTTTTGTTTGCATTCCGACCGCAGGTACTGTGGTCAATGCAAGCATGACTCCTTGTAACAAAAGGTGTCAGTTTTGTTGCCAGATAAAAGGGTTAAAAAAAAACTATTATCATATTTTGTTACCGGCAAATGAGGTTCCGATGGTGACGTGGAACTCGCTGTTGCCTCACTCCGAGCATTTAGGGTACCGCCGCTGCCGTCACTGCTGCCTCCTCGTCTTGTGCACGGCAGCAGCGGCGGCGACGGCACGCGTCCGGCATTGACCCCGACCCGGGGTGGGCGGAGGGGCCCTGATTTCTGAATGACCTCTGCCCCGCATCCCCCACTACCCCCCCACCACCACTACCCACCCACCCACCACCCCACCCAACCCCACCCTATGCGTGCCGATAATTTGAGGCGTAATTGCGTGAAATGTATGCGGCCTTGAACTGTTGGCATCGCGGGTTATCTGCGACTCCGGGACGTTGCATTGGGGGCTTGATGGGCAGGATTTATCTCACATCATCATCGGCACATCAAGTAGCGCGGCGGTGTGGAAACACCAACACCCCTGAACCACGGGGTTACACACACGCGCACGCGCATACGCAAATCGATTTGCGTGAACGCGCCGTGAAGTGAGGCGGAGATCCTCGCACGCTGACAAGTGGAACACGTGCCTCGCTAGCTGACAGGCGACACGTGTCTCTCTCTCATCATCACGGTGGCTAGGAGATGTTACCTGGTATGCAGGAGGTCGTGGGTTCGATCGCGTCCCCGACGCCTGCTGTGTATTTGGAGTTTGCGTGTCTCTCTCTCTCATCACCATCACGGTGGTTAGGAGATGTTAACTACCTCGCCTGGTATGCAGGAGGTCGTGGGTTCGATCGCGTCCCCGACTCCTGCTGCTGTGTATTTGGAGTTTGCGTGTCTCTCTCTCTCATCACCATCACGGTGGCTAGGAGATGTTAACTACCTCGCCTGGTCTGCAGGAGGTCGTGGGTTCGATCATGACCCTGACGCCTGCTGCTGTGTATTTGGAGTTTGCGTGTCTCTCTCTCTCATCATCATCATCATCACGGTGGCTAGGAGATGTTAACAACCTCGCCTGGTCTGCAGGAGGTTGTGGGTTCGATCCCGACCCTGACGCCTGCTGCTGTATATTTGGATTTTGCGTCTCTCATCATCATTACGGTGGCTAGGAGATGTTCACTCCCTCCCTGGTCTACAGGAGGTCGTGGGTTCGATCCCGACCCTGACGCCTGCTGCTGCTGTATATTTGGAGTCTGTGTGTTTCTCTCTCCCCGTGGTCGCGTGGATTTTTCGCCGGGTCCTCCGGTTTTCCCTCCACATTTAGCACCGACATCACCACGCGTCTCGAGTGTTTGCCTGCTACACATTTCCACGTGGTGGTGGTGATGATGATAAGCCGCTACTTCGTTGAGCTATCGTTTGTGATGGCCAGGTCGCTTCTGACAAAGAGCTATATCGATGGGTACGCTTTATCTGGCAATACAAAACAAATCGTTTAAATCGTTTAGTTGGCACCATCGGAGGTCTTGCTGTGACTTTAAAAGTGTCCGCTTTAGGCCGCTCGCCATCGTACAAAGGAGGCGGTCTCAGGCGCGCTTCCGCGGCCGTCTGGAACGTTCTTCCCTTCCGCTATCAGGAAGCCACTGGGAGCTGTGCACTTTTAAATCATCGTCGTCTGGATTGACAAACTCGTTTCTTAAGAACTGCTTCTTGTGTTTAGTTTGTTATCCTTCCCCCGCACATCCGATTAGCGCGGTTAGCTACGTAGGGTGCGAAAGAAGTTCAGCATCCATACTACACTATACACTACACACTACACTATACACTACACTATACACTACACACACACAACAACACACACACTACACTATACACTACACTATACACTACACACACTACACTATACACTACACATACTACACTATACACTACACATACTACACTATACACTACACTTTACACTACATACTACACTATACACTACTCATTACACTATACACTTCGCTACTATACACTACACATATTACACTACACACTACACTATACACTACATACACTGCACTATACACTACACACACTACACTATACACTTCACTACTATACACTACACATATTACACTACACACTACACTATACACTTCACTACTATACACTACACACTACACTATACACTACACACACTACACTATACACTACACATACACTACATACACTACACTATACACTACACACACTACACTATACACTTCACTACTATACACTACACATATTACACTACACACTACACTATCACTACATACACTGCACTATACACTACACACACTACACTATACACTACACACACTACACTATACACTACACATATTACACTACACACTACACTATACACTTCACTACTATACACTACACATATTACACTACACACTACACTATACACTACTCATTACACTATACACTTCACTACTATACACTACACATATTACACTACACACTACACTATACACTACTCATTACACTATACACTTCACTACTATACACTACACATATTACACTACACACTACATTATACACTACACTATACACTACACAACGCACGGTGCGAAAGAAGTGCAGCACACATGTGACACGTCACAGATGGCTGTGACGTGTCAAGGATCCCATCGTGGCAACTTAATCCCGGCCGCCTTTGTCTCCCCGGGCGCTGCCGGTACTCGTGTTGTTGTTGTTGTTTTAAGGCTGAGTGGACCTAGTGGAGGTGTATAGTGTGTATAGTGTGTATAGTGTAGTGTATAGTGTAGTGTAGTGTGTATAGTGTGTGGTGTGTAGTGTATAGTGTGTGGTGTGTAGTGTGTAGTGTAGTGTGTATAGTGTGTGGTGTGTAGTGTGTGTATAGTGTGTGGTGTGTAGTGTATAGTGTGTATAGTGTGTGGTGTGTAGTGTGTGTATAGTGTGTGGTGTGTAGTGTATAGTGTAGTGTATAGTGTGTGGTGTGTGTGGTGTGTAGTGTATAGTGTGTATAGTGTGTGGTGTGTAGTGTGGTGTGTAGTGTATAGTGTAGTGTATAGTGTGTATAGTGTGTGGTGTAGCGCGTGGCGTGCTTGCTTGAGGCGTGCGTCACAAAGACGCCACGCGACCTTGCTCCACGATAAGCGATGACGCAACGGAGCTTCATGCGAGCTCGAGGCCGACGAACGGTATTAACCGTAAAAGAACGAAAAAACCGGTTATCGTTCCACTTAAAGTCAGGGACTCCGTGATCATCGATCCTCAGCGGAATGTTCGCAGGCACGAACGCGCTCACGAGAAGGGCAACCCGCACGGCGGCAGTGCCACGGCACCGCACGGCGGCGTCAGACCACGTGCCTCGGGTCAAGGTGCAGAGGCGCAGGCCCTGCAACGGCCTCGCTCGCTCGCTCGCTCTCGCCACTCGTAGGGGGAGCTCGCGGGGGTGATGGTGGTGTGGTGATGGTGGTGATGGTGGTGGTGATGGTGGTGGTGGTGATGTTGGTGGTGGTGATGGTGGTGGTGGTGGTGATGGTGGTGTGGTGATGGTGGTGATGGTGGTGGTGGTGATGGTGGTGGTGATGGTGGTGGTGGTGGTGATGGTGGTGGTGGTGGTGGTGGTGGTGGTGGTGATGGTGGTGGTGGTGATGGTGGTGGTGGTGGTGGTGATGGTGGTAGTGGGGTGATGATGATGGTCGTAGTGATGATAATGATGACGGATGTGTTGATGATGGTAGTGATGATGGTCGTGGTGGTGGTGATGGTGGTGGTGGTGATGGTGGTGGTGATGGTGGTGGTGATGGTGGTGGTGGTGATGGTGGTGGTGATGATAATGATGGTGGTGGTGGTTGTGATGACGGCGGAGGTGGTGTTGATGATGGTGGTGATGATGGTGGTGGTGTTGATTATGGTGGTGGTGGCGATGATGATGATGGCGGTGGTGAAAATGATGCGGATTGCTTGTCACGCGAACTGGGGCACGCGATTTTTCACAATCTCCGATTTACCCTTCGCGATAATAACGGCCACGGCCGCCGCTGTTGCTGTTGCCGCTGATGATGTTGACGGTGGAGACAATATCAGGGGCAAATAGTCTCCGTATTTAATGTTTAACTGCTCCGGCCGTTGTCTATTCCTGGGCGAGTGCGCGTGTGATCGGGGTTGGATTCTCTCGTGTCGCTATCTTGCGCGGCTGTACTCGATAAGCGGCGGCGGTGCTGATTACATTATTCCATAAAAGTTGCACCCACCCATAACCCGGACCCAACCACTCCTTCCGCGTGGCCTTGGCGAGACGAGGCCACCGCCAACGAGACTCACCACGGGAGGAACAGAGGGTTGTGATACGCGTCGCTGTGATAACGTCAGCAGGACTCGAAACAACTTAATGTGCTCACAGGGACTCCTCTACTTACGAACGAGTTCGGTTTCAGAAGTCTGTTCGTAAGTCGATTTGTTCGCAAGACCCAACTTTACTGCTGTCGATTCCAAACGTGTTGTACGGCGTGTACACTAAACGCGGGGTGGCTTTAAAAGTTGTGTAATCTCCTGTCGATGTAGATACCACTGGCTCTTTACGTTCTGTAGATGTAGATACTATTGGTTCTTCGTGTTCTGCAGATTAGATGCCACTTGCTCTTCACGTTCTGTAGATGTAGATGCCACTGGTTCTTCGTGTCCTGCAAATGTAGATGCCACTGGTTCTTCACGTTCTGCAGATGTAGATGTCGCTGGTTCTTCGTGTTCTGCAGATGTAGATGCCACTGGTTCTTCACATTCTACAGATGTAGATGCCACTGGTTCTTCACGTTCTGAAGATGTAGATGCCACTGGTTCTTCACGTTCTGTAGATGTAGATGCTACTAGTTCTTCACGTTCTGTAGATGTAGATACCATTGGTTCTTCGTGTTCTGCAGATGTAGATGCCACTGGTTCTTCACGTTCTGCAGATGTAGATGCCACTGGTTCTTCACGTTCTGTAGATGTAGATGCCACTGGTTCTTCACGTTCTGTAGATGTAGATGCCACTGGTTCTTCACGTTCTGCAGATGTAGATGTCGCTGGTTCTTCGTGTTCTGCAGATGTAGATGCCACTGGTTCTTCACATTCTACAGATGTAGATGCCACTGGTTCTTCACGTTCTGTAGATGTAGATGCCACTAGTTCTTCACGTTCTGTAGATGTAGATACCATTGGTTCTTCGTGTTCTGCAGATGTAGATGCCACTGGTTCTTCACGTTCTGCAGATGTAGATGCCACTGGTTCTTCACGTTCTACAGATGTGGATGCCACTGGTTCTTCACGTTCTGTAGATGTAGATGCCACTGGTTGTTCACGTTCTGTAGATGTAGATGCCACTGGTTCTTCACGTTCTGTAGATGTAGATGCCACTGGTTCTTCACGTTCTGCAGATGTAGATGCCACTGGTTCTTCACGTTCTGTAGATGTAGATGCCACTGGTTCTTCACGTTCTGTAGATGTAGATGCCACTGGTTCTTCACGTTCTGCAGATGTAGATGTCGCTGGTTCTTCGTGTTCTGCAGATGTAGATGCCACTGGTTCTTCACATTCTACAGATGTAGATGCCACTGGTTCTTCACGTTCTGTAGATGTAGATGCCACTAGTTCTTCACGTTCTGTAGATGTAGATACCATTGGTTCTTCGTGTTCTGCAGATGTAGATGCCACTGGTTCTTCACGTTCTGCAGATGTAGATGCCACTGGTTCTTCACGTTCTACAGATGTAGATGCCACTGGTTCTTCACGTTCTGTAGATGTAGATGCCACTGGTTGTTCACGTTCTGTAGATGTAGATGCCGCTGGTTGTTCACGTACTGCAGATGTAGATGCCACTGGTTCTTCGTGTTCTGCAGATGTAGATGCCACTGGTTCTTCACGTTCTGCAGATGTAGATGCCGCTGGTTCTTCACGTTCTGTAGATGTAGATGTCGCTGGTTCTTCACGTTCTGTAGATGTAGATGTCGCTGGTTCTTCGTGTTCTGCAGATGTAGATGCCGCTGGTTCTTCACGTTCTGTAGATGTAGATGCCGCTGGTTCTTCACGTTCTGTAGATGTAGATGTCGCTGGTTTTTCACGTTCTGTAGATGTAGATGTCGCTGGTTCTTCACGTTCTGTAGATGTAGATGCCGCTGGTTCTTCACGTTCTGCAGATGTAAATGTCGCTGGTTTTTCGTGTTCTGCAGATGTAGATACCGCTGGTTCTTCACATTCTGCAGATGTAGATGCCACTCGTTCTTCGTGTTTTGCAGATGTAGATGCCACTGGTTCTTCACGTTCTGCAGATGTAGATGTCGTTGCTTATTCACGCGGCATCTACACGACATACGAACCAGGTTTGTTCGTGTCTCTGAAAGGTCGTAAGTCGAATGTTCGTAAGTAGAGGAGGAGGAGTAAGGAGAGGAGTCTTTAGAGTTGTCTCTGCGCGCCACCGTCGAGAGAGGCGGGCGGAGTTGACGGCGACTGTTGTTCAGACAACAACAACAGCGGCTGCTGCTGCTTAACGCAATCGTCAATGACAGCGTTTTGAGTGTGTGTGTATTTGAGTGTTTGTGTGTGTGTGAGCGTGTGTGTGTTTTAACGTGTGTGTGTGCGTGTGAGCGTGTGTGTGTGTGAGCGTGTGTGTGTTTGAGTGTGTGTGTGTGTGTGTTTGAGCGTGTGTGTTTGAGCGTGTGTGTGTGTGTTTTAACGTGTGTGTGAGCGTGTGTGTGTGTTTTAACGTGTGTGTGTTTTAACGTGTGTGTGTGTGTGNTTGAGTGTTTGTGTGTGTTTGAGCGCGTGTGTGTGTGTTTAACGTGTGTGTGAGCGTGTGTGTGTGTTTGAGTGTTTGTGTGTGTTTGAGCGCGTGTGTGTGTGTTTGAGCGTGTGTGTGAGAAGTTGTCACAGCAGGGGGTACAGGTGGTGCATCAGTCACTCAGCCGACCGTGGCACCTGCTGGGTCTGCCTCGTGACCTCCTGCCGGCGGGCGTTCGACACTTCACGTGGCCTCAGCGTGCACCTAGCCTGGCACAAGCGCCGTGGTGACGTCACCGCCACTTAGTGGCGAGTAGCGGTTGTTGTTGTTGAGTGTGTGTGCGTGTGAGCGTCTGTGTGTGAACGTGTGTGCGCGTTCGCGCGTGTGTGTGCGCGTGTTTATTTTGTCTCTGTATTATGTGGAGCGGTGGGTGTGGTGGTTAGCGCGCTCTTGCCACGTGTGCCACCGCGCGTTGAACTCGTTTCGCACCACCGCACGTAGCCGGCCACGTTGATCGGAGGTTCGGGAACGGACGACGATCTTGCGGTGTGGCCGATTGCCACGTTGTGGTGTGACCGCAGACGTGTGAGGTTGTGGCGGCCTTCATCCAGCAGTGGAGTGACCATGGCTGCTGCTGCTGCTGATAATGACGGAGGCTTGGGGTGAACCTCATCCAGCAGTGGAATATGATGACGATGGTGACAACGTACCTTTCTTCATTATTGACAACTTGCAGCGCAGCACACGGCAGATGCCTGCGCAGCGCGACTCACGACCTCCTCTTGATACCGAGATCCAGGATGGTCATCGTGTCTATGCGCCGCTTCTCGGTGGCAGCCCCAACAGTCTGGAACGATATCCCTCTGCACATTCGCAGCATCACCTCAATCGTCTCCTTCAAGAGACACTTAAAAACTCACCTCTACAACCACGTGCTTTCGAGCGACTCTGAGCTTGGCGCCGCGCCTCTGAGTTGCGGCCACTACGTCTGCAAATTTGTGCGCGTTACAAATTGAACCTATTATTATTATTAACGTGAACTGATGTGGCCTGAACCCCTCTTGACAATCGGCTCAGCCAAACATCGTTGAGCGGGAGAGGCCGGTCCACCAGCCAAGACAATTGCCGTGGTCTGGGAATTTCGAGAACTTTAATCTTTGATTCTTTCGGTCAAGTCACGTGGGTATAAAATAAAATTACATTTCTCCCTACGTGGCTTTACCCAAAGAACCAAGATTTCGCAAAACTATTTTGGTGCGCTGCTTGGCAACGTCGCATCAACCCACGGTTTCTCGGGCCCGTTGTTATCTCACGATTCAGCGAAGTTTTAAAAAGAGAAAACCCCCACACACACAAACATCGCTTATAAAATCGGACGGATTTGTTACTCAATTGGAATGAGACCACGGCAATTATCATCTCCCCGCCACTCCAGACGGACCACGGTGATGGTTCTTGACCGGCCACCCACCCCCTCGTGTTGCCGTGCCGGCCTTCATAGGTGCGACTCGGGAACAGCACTTGCCCCAACAGTCTGGTGCAGGCTATACGGGGGATCTTTGTCTTTGCAGCGATTGCAAGCTGTGGCGCTGCGACGCGTAACACCCCCTCGATTGCTCACGCCATACTTCACACGTCCTCCTAGGTCGACTCAACGTCAAGTGAGCGCTGTGCCTATGCGGTGGATCGTCGCCACTGGGAGACAAAGGCGGCCCGTGGCGCTGGCCACCCACCCCCTCGTGGGCTGCCGTTCCGGCCTTCACAGGTACTCGCGAACAGCACTTGCCCAACAGCCTGTTAAGGCTACACGGGGCATCTTTGTCTTTGGTGGCTGTGTGGGCAGCGGCCGGGGTTGTTGGATCACCGCACAGATGCGTTGTGCGACTCCCCCTTTCTCGACGAGTTGGATATCCTGCCCGGGCCCGCCAGGAGAACGCGGTAGAGCAAGCGTGGACTCCACCTGTTCCACCTGGACGGGATCGCGTGTTGCCCCTCGCACGCGTGGGGTTTTCTCCCCGACGTGTATGCATACGCGTTGATTAGCCGATAACGCCTCCATACACAGAGGACCACAGAGCTTGAGTCGGGTGGAGAGTTTGGCAACAATCCCCGCACCGCGTGGCTGCTGCCGCTGCCTTCCCGTTCCTCGTTTGTGGTTCCTACTCCTCCTCCTGCTGCTGCTGGCGCCTCTGAGTCGTCCTCTCTCTCTCTGAGTCGTCCTCTCTGTGAGTCGTCCTCCCTCTCTCCTCTGAGTCGTCCTCTCTGTGAGTCGTCTCCTCTCTCTGAGTCGTCTTCTCTCGCTCTCTCTCTGAGTCGTCCTCTTTCTCTGAGTTGTCCTCTCTCTCTGAGTTGTCCTCTCTCTGTGTCGTCCTCTCTCTCTGAGTCGTCCTCTCTCTCTGTGTCGTCCTCTCTCTCTGAGTCGTCCTCTCTCTCTGAGTCGTCCTCTCTCTCTGAGTCGTCTCTCTCTCTGAGTCGTCCTCTCTCTCTGAGTCGTCCTCTCTGTTAGTCGTCCTCTCTCTCTCCGAGTCGTCCTGTCTCTCTCTGAGTCGTCTCTCTCTGTGAGTCGTCTCCTCTCTCTCTGAGTCTTCCTCTCACTGTCCATAGGTACAAGTTGACATCAGTATTGTATTAGTAATGTTATCATCATCATGTATACATTGTTATATTTATCTGCCAAGACGGAAACACAAAACGCAAGCAGCTCTCTCTGACTCTTCGTCGCATTCCGGGCGATTAGTTCCACACCTGTTTGATAAACCCGTTTAAGGAATAACAATGATACTACCGTAGTAATTCTAGATTTGAAGCTTTCGTGACTGCAATGATTCATATTCTTAGTTTTTTTTCGGTAAAGTCACATAGGTAAAAACATAAAAAGTAAAATAAAATAAAAATCACGACGTTTCGGAGGCAACACAAGCTTCCGTCTTCAGGTGGAACCGTCACAGCCACGACAGCTGTATCAAGTAAATGAGAGATTGCAGGAGCTACCACTCCGTTTATATAATGGTTGGAGAAGATGGTGGGGCAAGGGCCGCATACTTATTATTAATATGGTAAGGTGAGGCTTAAGACTAAGAATAGACTGCATAACAAAGGCTGAGCCTTTATTATGGAGAGGTGCGGTTTGTGACTCAACCTGTGACAGGGAGACCACCACTAAACATGGTAAAACTGTAATGGTTGTCTGTCAAATAAGATTGGCAAATAAGTGTAGTTAAATCTTTTTTGCATGTTAATCACATCTTTCCAATGATTACTCAGTTTGTAACCGTCATCACGGTTGAAATTATGTCTGTGTTTGTATATTTGTATGGCTTCGTGTACAAACCTTTGATGGTAGCCAGGAGGTTTGCAGAGAACCTTGGTCTCGGAAAATACAATTTCATGAGAGCCCACCGAGTTGCAGCAATGATCGGCAACGGCCGAAGAATCAGTTCTGCCGTGTTTCAGATCTGACTTGTGCATCCTTCACAGATGGAATCAAATCACGGATTTTATGCACTGTACTGAATCGGACTTGGATCTTATGTTTGTTTAGAATTTGGAGATCTTTTTGGTCACGCCTGCTATGTATGGCAACGTGATAGTTTTGGTCGGAGTTTCATGTGGCTGTTTCTGTGTGGTGGGAGAAACAGCTTGGCGGACAGTGCGGTCAGAGTATCCGTTCATCCTGAGGGCCCGATGTACATGTCTTACCGTAGTAATACTTATAATTATACTTATAATTATAACAGGGTGATTAAACAGCAGCTTAAACATCACTTTCAAGCACACCGCTGTGACATGCCGAATTACGCGTGACGGGTAAAACGACGCTGTTAGTGCTGGCCGCTGTCCGCTATCTCTTGGCACTGGCGGGCCCCGTGGCCCAATCGATGAAGCACACGTGGGTCCGGGCTCGAAACGTTGCTTTGAGTGGCAGCAGCCAGTCGGCTCGCCAGGCACGGGGATGGGATGCGGCAGGAGACTGCGTCCGTGTGACCTGTAAAGATCGCACGGACGTGCATTTGACCTCTGAAGGTCACTTAACCAGCTGGGGCGACGGGAGGGGGAGCAGTGGTCCAGGTCAAACACGGACAACGGAGGATGATGTTAACGCGTGGCGTGCATTCAAAGAAACCAATTTCATTCGAGCTATCGATTGTTAATGAAACTAGAAACTAAATTTCGATTTAAAGCTTTCGTGACTGCAGGGATCCATCTTCTTGGTTCTTTCGGTAAAGTCACGTAGAAGGGAAGTAATAAAATAATAAAAATAAAACATAATAAAATAAAATAATTCTCACGACGTTTCGGCTACAACGCAAGCAGCCGTCTTCAGGTGAAGAATGAGACACTACCAAGCTAGGAGCTTATATATACGCTGCGTTGGAGGTGCAAGAGCGCCTTAACAAAAATGTGCATATGAATTCCTCTTCATATGCACATTCTTTTGTTAAGGCGCTCTTGCACCTCTTGCACCTCCAACACCTCCAACGCAGCGTATATATAAGCTCCTAGCTTGGTAGTGTCTCATTCTTCACCTGAAGACGGCTGCTTGCGTTGTAGCCGAAACGTCGTGAGAATTATTTATTTTATTATGTTTTATTTTTATTATTTTATTACTTCCCTTCTACGTGACTTTACCGAAAAACCAAGAAGATCAACTAGAAACTACTTTTGTTTAAATTTCGATTTAAAGCTTTCGTGACTGCAGGGATTCATCTTCTTGGTTCTTTCGGTAAAGTCACGTAGAAGGGAAGTAATTAAATAATAAAAATAAAACATAATAAAATAAAATAATTCTCTTTAGCTTACACAGGTAAGGTCCACTGGGCTACGTAGCGCTTTTCAGAAGCGATCAGGCGATCACAAATCATCGCTCAACCAAGTGTCTCATCGTGGACATTTATTGCAGCCAAATACTCTTAAAGTCGTGACGATGATTCTAAATGTGGAGGGAAAACCCGGAGGGCCTGCAGAACAATCCACGGGACCACGGGGAGAGAGACACGCAGACTGCAAATATACAGCAGGAGCAGCAGGCGTCAGGGTGAGAATCGAACCCACGACCTCCTAGTTACGAGGCGAGGTAGTTAACATCTCCTAGCCAGCGTGGTGCTCCCCATTCGTCACGCAACGTAGCCACATTAAATCAACCTCACGATTGTAATCATTTATCTTTGTACTTCTAACATTATTCTCTCCGATTTTGATTTTGTTTTGCCATTGTAGACTTCAGTTCCCGACGATCTATACCATGGCCATCATGACGTGTTTAATGGCAGCGATTGTGAAAGTCTGTACGGTAGGTCCTCGCTTAACGAGTCGTGTTTATGCGGTAACGCGTTTTCGCCATAACGTGGTCCGTCGGTTCGGGAACAACCCTTTCGCACGACGTGGAACGGCGCCCCATTCGCAACGCGTAAACGCGCCCGTTATAACGCGTAAACGCGCCCGTTATAACGCATAACGTGCCATTATAACGCATAACGCGCCCGTTATAACGCGAAACGTGCCCGTTATAACGCGAAACGTGCCCGTTATAACGCGAAACGTGCCCGTTATAACGCGAAACGTGCCCGTTATAACGCATAACGCGCCCGTTATAACGCGAAACGTGCCCGTTATAACGCGAAACGCGCCCGTTATAACGCGTTAAACGCGCCCGTTATAACGCGAAACGTGCCCGTTATAACGCGAAACGCGCCCGTTATAACGCGAAACGCGCCCGATATAACCCATAACGTGCCCGTTATAACGCCACTCCCCGTGTTTTAGTGTACATGCTGTACCACATGTTTTAGTGTACATGCTGTACCACATGTTTTAGTGTACACGCTGTACAACATGTTTGCAAGACTCTCCCCACGGTAGACTCAGCCTCAAACGAATGCGGCCTTGTTCTGCGGCATCTCTGCGCGATGCTGTTTTCATGACGCGAGTCGGATATATAACGCGCTGATGAATGTATTTAGGGAGCGCATTTAAAATACGCAGAGGGCGCTTCAAAAAAACATGAACACTGCCGAGGAATTTAGCAACGACACCACGAGAAACGCGCCGCCTTCGGGCTCTCGAGACCACGTGGAGAAGACTCCAGGCGACGATGGCGAACAAGCGGGAGATATTAACATCGCATTTGTGATCACGTCACAGTGTTACTACTATCCACTATTTTCCCATTAAAAACGATAGTCCCGTATAAGAGTTCACATTTTTCTCGAAGCATCCTGCGAATTGGACAGAACGCGATCGAGTGAACAGAAATGCGTCGCAGAGCGAGTCGGGACACAGCGGTAGTGCAGGTTGCCTCGTCATCATCGTCATCATCATCGTCGTCATCATCGTCGTCATCATCATCATTGTCGTCATCATCATTGTTGTCTTAATCATCATCATCATCGTCATCATCGTCGTCATCATCATCATCGTCGTCTTAATCATCGTCATCGTCATCATCATCATTGTCGTCATAAACATCGTCATCATCGTCATCATCATCATCGTCATCATCGTCGTCATCATCATCATCGTCATCATCGTCATCATCATCATCGTTGTCATCATCGTCATCATCGTCATCATCGTCATCATCGTCGTCGTCATCATCGTCATCATTATCGTCGTCATCATCGTCATCATTATCATCATCATTATCGTCGTCATCATCGTCGTCGTCATCATCGTCGTCGTCATCATTGTCGTCTTCATCGTCATCATCACGTCGCACCAGGCATTGGGATGCTGCTGGATACCTCTGTGGATGCTACCCACAACGCGGTCGACTGCGTCCTGACGCGGCGTGCCCGTCAAACGTCGGCACCGTGAGATGACGAAGGCGCCTCCCATTATCCGCCTGGCTCACGCACTGTGCGAGAGAAGTTCGACAAAGATCCCCCGTATAGCCTGAACAGACTGTAGGGGCAAGTGCTGTTAGCGAGCACCTATGAAGGCCGGAACGGTACACGAGGGGGTGGGTGGCCAGCACCACGCCCGACCGCCTTTGTCTCCCTAGTGGCGATGTTTACACACCGCACCAGGTACTCATTTAAGGCTGAGTCGACCTAGGGGAGGCCCAGGACCGGTTCAGATAATCGTCACTGGTGTTAGCCGTGAGCGGGATCGAACCCGGGTCGCCAGGTTCATAGCGCAGCGCGCTAACCGCTACACTACCGCTCCCCACAAGAGAAGTTCAACACACACGCACACACACACACGCGCCTACATACAGGGTGGCCGGTGGTGGTGCCGGTCACCCATCTCCTGCCGGCCTTCAATAATGTGCTCGCTGAACAGCACTTGCTCCAAAAGTCTGTTAAAGGCTATATGGGTGATCTTTGTATTTTGTGCGTAAGGTTGTGTGAAGGGTGGTTGTGTGATTGTGCGATATAGATACCGTAGACTTGGGGGCAGGGGGGGTGGTGTAGGAATGTGTGTGCGTGTGTGTGTGTGCGTGTGTGTGTGCCTATAAAAGAGAGACGCAGAGAGACAGACAATCACACGTGAGAGAGAGAGAGTAGAGAATTCATAGGTATATAGCGTACAGAGTCAGAGAGAGTCTGAGAGAGGGTGATTTTGAGACGAATCATAGAGTTCATAGTTTATAGTATAGAGGGTTGAGAGAGATAAATTGGGTGATAAAGAGATTCATGAGTGAGTTCATAGAGAGATGGGACAGAGAGTTGGAGAGTGGCATATGCTCATTGAGAGTTGAGAGAGAGAGAGAGCGAGAGAGTTGATATATTAACAGCAGAGGGCGAGAGAGTGAGCCTGTGAGATGGGGAGAGAGAGTGCGCGCGATTGAGAGGGAGCTCTTAGAGTGTGGGAGTGTGAGAGTGAGAGACAGTCAACGAGTTTGTTTGTTGTGAGAGAGAAGGAGAGAGGGTGAGTTAGAACATACAACAGCGAGGGAGACAGGGCGGGCGAGTGAGTGACAGTGAGTGTGAGTAGGGAGAGCGAGTGTGTGAGAGTGTGTGAGAGTTAGAGAGTGTGTGAGAGAGTGTGAGCAAGAGTGAGTGGAGTACGGAGAGAGTGAGAGAGTGTGTGAGAGTGTGTAAGAGTGAGTGTGTGAGAGAGTGTGAGTAAGAGTGAGTGGAGTAGGGAGAGAGTGAGAGTGTGAGTGGGAGTAGGGAGAGAGTGTGAGAGTGGAGAGTGTGAGTAAGAGTGAGTGAGTGAGAGTAAGGGTGAGTGGAGTAGGGAGAGAGTGAGAGAGTGTGTGAGAGTGTGAGAGAGTGTGTAAGAGTGAGAGAGAGTGTGTAAGAGTGAGTGAGAGTGTGAGTAAGAGTGAGTGTGAGTAGGGAGAGAGTGTGAGAGTGTGGAAGGTGAGTGAGAGTGTGAGTAAGGGTGAGTGGAGTAGGAGAGAGTGTGAGTAAGGTGAGTGAGAGTGTGAGAGAGTGTGTAGAGAGTGTGTAAGAGTGAGTGAGTGTGAGTAAGGGTGAGTGAGTAGGAGAGAGTGAGAGAGTGTGTGAGAGTGAGTGAGAGTGTGTAAGAGTGAGTGAGAGTGTGAGTAAGAGTGAGTGTGAGTAAGGGTGATTGAGAGTGTGAGTAAGGGTGAGTGAGAGTGTGAGAGAGTGTGTAAGAGAGTGTGTAAGAGTGAGTGAGTGTGAGTAAGGGTGAGTGGAGTAGGGAGGGAGAGACAGCGGAAAAGAATTGAATCGAAGCTCCAATGGATGAAGCAGCGAAGAGAGACGTGGTGAGTGGTTGGTGACACACACGCACACACACACACGCACACACGCGCACACGCGCACACACACACGCACACACACGCACACACACGCACGCACACACACACGCACACACACGCACACGCGCACACGCACACACACACACACGCGCACACACACACGCACACACACACACGCACACGCACGCACACACACACACGCCACACACACGCACACACGCACACACACACANACACACGCACACGCACACACGCACACACACGCACACACACGCGCATACAACAACAACCGTCATTCGCCACTAAGTGGCGGTGACGTCACCACGACGCTTGTGCCAGGCCATGTGCACCTTGAGGCCACGTGAAGTGTCGAACGCCCGCTGGCAGGAGGTCACGGGCAGACCCAGGTGCCACGGGTCGACTGACATACACACACACACGCACACACGCACACACACACGCACACACACGCGCGCACATCAACTCATCTCAGAAGCTGAACGATGATGTGTTTGACCAGGTAAGGTCCCCACTGCTGTGTAGCGCTTTTTCAGAAGCGACCTGCCCACAAATGATCGCTCAGCAAAGTGGCTTATCATCATTGTCATCATCACCACGTGGAAATGTTTAGCAGCCAAATACTCTAAAGGCGTGTTTCTACAAAGACAAAGATCCCCCGTGTGGCCTTCAATTAAAGCATCATCGCGTCAGCATCGTACGACATACAAAAGACAAAGGTCCCCCGTGTAGCCTTGAACAGAGTGTTGTGGCAAGTGCTGCTAGCGAGTAGCGCCTACGCAGGGCGGCACGGCACACGGAGGAGGTGGGTGGCCAGCGTCACGCCCGGCCGCCTTTGTCTCCCACAGTGCTGATGTTTGCTACACACCGCACCAGGTGCTAATTCAAGGCTCAGTCGATCTAGTGGATGTACAGCACCGGTTCGTTCAGATAATCGTAACCATTATTAGCCCTGAGCGGGAATCGAACTCGGGAGAGGAAAGGGGGGTCGAAGCGAAGTGCGCACACCACTGTGAGTCAATGTCTCAATGTGTGAGTTTGTGTCTCTGTGTGCGTCTAAGGGTCTCTGTGTGAGTCTAAGGGTCTCTATATGAGCCTATGGGTCTCTGTGTGAGTCTATGGGTCTCTGTGTGAGTCTATGGATCTCTGTGTGAGTCTATGTGTCTCTGTGTGTGAGTCTAAGGGTCTCTGTGTGAGTCTATGTGTCTCTGTGTGAGTTTGTGTCTCTGTGTGCGTCTAAGGGTCTCTGTGTGAGTCTATGTGTCTCTGTGTGTGAGTCTATGGGTCTCTGTGTGAGTTTGTGTCTCTGTGTGCGTCTAAGGGTCTCTGTGTGAGTCTATGTCTCTCTGTGTGTGAGTCTATGGTCTCTGTGTGAGTCTATGTGTCTCTGTGTGAGTTTGTGTCTCTGTGTGCGTCTAAGGGTCTCTGTGTGAATCTATGTCTCTCTGTGTGTGAGTCTATGGGTCTCTGTGTGAGTCTATGTGTCTCAATGTGTGAGTCTATGGGTCTCTGTGTGAGTCTATGTGTCTCTGTGTGAGTCTAAGGGTCTCTGTGTGAGTCTAGTCTTAATGTGTGAGTCTATGTGTCTCTGTGTGAGTCTATGGGTCTCTGTGTGAGTCTATGTTTCAATGTGTGAGTCTATGGGTCTCTGTGTGAGTCTATGTCTCAATGTGTGAGTCTATGTGTCTCTGTGTGAGTCTAAGAGTCTCTGTGTGAGTCTATGGGTCTCTGTGTGTGAATTTACGTGTCTCTGTGTGAGTCTAAGGGTCTCTGTGTGAGCCTATGGGTCTCTGTGTGAGTCTATGGGTCTCTGTGTGAGTCTATGGGTCTATGTGTGAGTCTATGTCTCAATGTGTGAGTCTATGGGTATCTGTGTGAGTCTCTGCGTCTCTGTGGGAGTCTATGGGTATCTGTGTGAGTCTATGTGTTTCTGTGTGAGTCTATGGGTCTCTGTGAATCTACGGGTCTCTGTGTGAGTCTATGGGACTCTGTGTGAGTCTATGGGTCTCTGTGTGAGTCTATGGGTCTCTGTTTGATTCTGTGGGTCTCTGTGTGAGTCTATGGCTCTCTGTGTGAGTCTATGTGTCTCTGTGTGAGTCTATGGGTCTCTGTGAATCTATGGGTCTATGTGTGAGTCTATGGGACTCTGTGTGAGTCTATGGGTCTCTGTGTGAGTCTATGGGTCTCTGTGTGAGTCTATGGCTCTCTGTGTGAGTCTATGGCTCTCTGTGTGAGTCTGTGTCTCTGTGTGAGTCTCTGGGTTTCTGTCTGAGTCTATGGCTCTTTGTGTGAGTCTATGTCTCTATCTGTGAGTCTATGGGTCTCTGTGTGAGTCTATGGCTCTCTGTGTGAGTCTATGGCTCTCTGTGTGAGTCTATGGCTCTCTGTGTGAGTCTCTGGGTTTCTGTCTGAGTATATGGCTCTTTGTGTGAGTCTATGTCTCTATCTGTGAGTCTATGGGTCTCTGTGTGAGTCTATGGCTCTCTGTGTGAGTCTATGGCTCTCTGTGTGAGTCTATGGCTCTCTGTGTGAGTCTACGGCTCTCCTCAATGCGAGTCTGTTGTCCCAACCACGAGCCACGGAGTTCCACCACTGGCTCACAGCAGCAACAGCAACAACATCCACAGCCACCCGACTCGTTTATCAGACACCGCAATCATCATCGTCAGCAGCCGCAGCAGTAGAGACGTGGAGTCTGCCTTCACTTTAGATTGTACAACGTAGATCATTACTCATTGGTAAGTGGGGGGTGGTGGTGGTTCTGATGGGGACGGAGTCGAGGGAGAATTTCTTAGAATCATAATTTTCGAGATGCTGTGGTGATAGGAGGGAGACAGTCCAACGTTGGATGTTGGGCAACGCTTGCCATCAGTGTGCAAGGTTCACGTCTGGTCAAGATGGTGTTAAGTGGCCATGTGATAACTTAAGAGGGCAGGGATGAGGCTCGTTTACAAAAACAGCGTGGGGATGTATGTTTGTGTGTTGGGGGAATGAGTGAGTGGGGTAAATGAGTTCGCTGAGGTAGTGAGTGGGTGGGTGAATGAGTGGACGAGTGAATGAGTGGGTGGGTGAGTGAGTGGGTGAGTTAGGTCTCTGTTTGAGCTAGTGAGTGGGTGGATGAGTGTGTGGGTGGGTGGGTGAGTGAGTGAGTGGGTGAGTGGGTGAGTGAATGAGTGGGTGAGTGAATGAGTGGGTGAGTTAGGTCTCTGTTAAAGCTAGTGAGTGGATGGGTGAGTGGGTGGATGGATGGGTGGGTGAGTGAGTGGATGGGTGAGTGGGTGGGTGGGTGAGTGAATGAGTAGGTGAGTGAGTGAGTGGGTTAGGTCTCTGTTAGAGCTAGTGAGTGGGTGAGTGAGTGTGTGGATGAGTGTGTGGGTGGGTGAGTGAGTGAGTGGGTGAGTGGGTGAGTGAATGAGTGGGTGAGTGAATGAGTGGGTGAGTTAGGTCTCTGTTAAAGCTAGTGAGTGGGTGGGTGAGTGTGTGGATGGGTGGGTGAGTGAGTGGGTGGGTGAGTGGGTGGGTGAGCGAGTGAATGAGTGGGTGAGTTAGGTCTCTGTTAAAGCTAGTGAGTGGGTGGGTGAGTGTGTGGATGGGTGGGTGAGTGAGTGGATGGGTGAGTGGGTGGGTGAGTGTGTGGATGGGTGGGTGAGTGAGTGGGTGGGTGAGTGGGTGGGTGAGCGAGTGAATGAGTGGGTGGGTTAGGTCTCTGTTAGAGCTAGTGAGTGGGTGAGTGAGTGTGTGGATGGGTGGGTGAGTGAGTAGGTGAGTGGGTGGGTGAGCGAGTGAATGAGTGGATGGGTTAGGTTTCTGTTAGAGCTAGTGAGTGGGTGGGTGAGTGAGTGGGTGGGTGGGTGAGTGAGTGGGTGAGTAGGTGGGTGAGTGAGTGAATGAGTGGGTGGGTTAGGTTTCTGTTAGAGCTAGTGAGTGGGTGAGTAAGTGTGTGGATGGGTGGGTGAGTGAGTGGGTGGGCGAGTGAGTGGGTGGGCGAGTGGGTGGGTGAGCGAGTGAATGAGTGGGTGGGTTAGGTCTCTGTTAAAGCTAGTGAGTGGATGGGTGAGTGGGTGGATGGATGGGTGGGTGAGTGAGTGGATGGGTGAGTGGGTGGGTGGGTGAGTGAATGAGTAGGTGAGTGAGTGAGTGGGTTAGGTCTCTGTTAGAGCTAGTGAGTGGGTGAGTGAGTGTGTGGATGAGTGTGTGGGTGGGTGAGTGAGTGAGTGGGTGAGTGGGTGAGTGAATGAGTGGGTGAGTGAATGAGTGGGTGAGTGAATGAGTGGGTGAGTTAGGTCTCTGTTAAAGCTAGTGAGTGGGTGGGTGAGTGTGTGGATGGGTGGGTGAGTGAGTGGTGGGTGAGTGGGTGGGTGAGCGAGTGAATGAGTGGGTGAGTTAGGTCTCTGTTAAAGCTAGTGACTGGGTGGGTGAGTGTGTGGATGGGTGGGTGAGTGAGTGGATGGGTGAGTGGGTGGTGAGTGTGTGGATGGGTGGGTGAGTGAGTGGGTGGGTGAGTGGGTGGGTGAGCGAGTGAATGAGTGGGTGGGTTAGGTCTCTGTTAGAGCTAGTGAGTGGGTGAGTGAGTGTGTGGATGGGTGGGTGAGTGAGTAGGTGAGTGGGTGGGTGAGCGAGTGAATGAGTGGATGGGTTAGGTTTCTGTTAGAGCTAGTGAGTGGGTGGGTGAGTGAGTGGGTGGGTGGGTGAGTGAGTGGGTGAGTAGGTGGGTGAGCGAGTGAATGAGTGGGTGGGTTAGGTTTCTGTTAGAGCTAGTGAGTGGGTGAGTAAGTGTGTGGATGGGTGGGTGAGTGAGTGGGTGGGCGAGTGAGTGGGTGGGCGAGTGGGTGGGTGAGCGAGTGAATGAGTGGGTGGGTTATGTCTCTGTTAGAGCTAGTGAGTGGGTGAGTGAGTGTGTAGATGGGTGGGTGAGTGAGTGAGTGGGTGAGTGGGTGGGTGAGTGGGTGAGTGAATGGGTGAGTTAGGTCTCTGTTAGAGCTAGTGAGTGAGTGGGTGGGTGAGTGAGTGGTGAGTAAGTGGGTGAATATAAGTTTATTTTGTGTATCCAGTAAAAACTAATGAGACCATGTATAAGACTTATTTACAAGTGTGACTTGGGTGAAATTAGTGGGTGAATGGGTGAGTGAGTAGGTGAGTAAGTGGGTGAATGAATGGATAAGTGATTGTGAGAGTGAGTGAAAAGATACATTTGTGAGTGTTTGTCTCGACTCAGAGTTATAATAATAATAAGGCTACTGGGCAGTTGGAGGCAGTCGCCCTCCAGCAACAATGGAGGGCAGAGGAGCGACGCTCACAACAACGCTCGGAGCGCAGGGTGGATAAAGCACAGCAAATTGGCACAGTAGGGGCACAGGTGGTGCATCTGCCAGTCATCTCAGTCAGTCAACCTGTGGCACCTGCTGGGTCTGTCCCGTGACCTCTGAACGGCAGCGAGAGCCTTCGACACTTCACGCGAGGGCTTCAACGTGCACCTAGCCTGGCACAAGCGCTGTGGTGACGTCACTGCCACTTCGTTACGACTGCTGTTGTCTTGTGTGTGCGTGTACGTCTCGACTCAGCGTTCTATAAGAGCCTGTTGTTGTGTGCTAACGCAATGGGATACAGTTGGGCAAGATCTTGATGTTGGAGGGCGACTGCCTCCAACTGCCCAGTAGCAGCAGCATCCTTCACGAGCCTCCTCCACAGAGGCCGATATTGACACTGCTGGTACCACTCATCGGCAAGTCCACTCAGCTCCACATCCTCCTGTACCACGTCACTTCATCTCTTCTCCAGCCCGTGCCGCGCCCGTTTAGCCCCTCGATCCGGCCAAACAGAAGCTGTTTGTTTGGGCATGCGGTGGCTGGGCATGCGGGCTACGTGACCCAGCCAACGCAGCTTTGCCTGCCGGAGGAGCTCACCGATGGACAGTGTCCATATCTCTCAAGGCTCTGGTGAGCTCCTCACGCTGTAATCCAGTCTTTAGACGGCTCGACGTGTCGCAAGCGTCGTGAGTGAAGTTGCGGAGGAGACGCGGCAGCTTCGTATGGGGCGATAGGCCAGGGAGCTTCCACACAGCGTTGCGCAACTGATGTGAAGATTACCACGTGGTAGGCTTTCGCGACCAATATCATCCATAACATAGGGGTTGTTTTTTGGGTTAGATCGCGTAAATACAAATGTGTCGTGAAACCCGCCACCACCCCGCACAGCCGATTAGTACAATTGTTGTGGATTTGCTCTCCAACACACAACCGGTTAGTGCTGTACTCGTCACAAATTGGCCACGTTCTGTTCCCGTGACAAACCTTACTCATTGCGCTGTGTCGGGTGGTGGCGGATTTAACGACACATTTATATATTTACGCAATCTAACCTCCCCATCTTCTTGGTTCTTTCGGTAAAGTCACGTAGAAGGGAAGTACTAAAACAATAAAAATAAAACATAATAAAATAATTCTCACGACGTTCGACTTTACCGAAAGAACCAAGAAGATGAATCCATGCAGCCACGAAAGCTTTAAATCGAAATATAACCTCCCTATATCATGGATCATGTGAAGATACTGCCGCTCGACTGATTGGGAGCGAGAGAGCGCTGCCTGCCACCCGGTGCCGTTCAGCAGCAGCAGCAGAGTTGAGGGTTCAGGCGTCCGGGGCGAGGCAGCTGAAGTCGGGAAGAGGCAAGTCGCTGGGGTCGGAGCCGAGAGACGCCCAGGGGTAGGAGAAGTGGGGCCGCTAGCGGGGGGGGGGGTTAGGGGAGAGGGTAATGGATGTCGAGCAGGGCTATTGCTTCGGGATCGAAGCAGCGATGGGAATAGGGGGTAAGGGTTATGATCATGGGTAAGGGGGTAGCGATCAGGGGTAGGGGGTAGGGATATAATTAGACTTAGGGGTAGGGGGTAGGGATAGGGGGAGAGGGGGTTGGGTTATGATCTTGGGTAAGGGGGTAGCGATAAGGGGTAGGGGGTAGGGATGTGAGTCGACTCAGGGGTAAGGGGGTAGGGATAGACAGTAGAGATAAGGGGTAAGGGGTAGGGATGACAGTAGAGATAAGGGGTAAGGGGGTAGGGATGGACAGGAGGGATAAGGGGGTGGGGGGGGTTATCCCGGGCGGGTTACGCAAGTCGCCGGCCGGCGAGCGGAGAGGTCGTGGAGGGGCCACGGCGACTGGGAGAAGGCAGCAGTACAGCAGCAGTAGCAGCAGCAGTAGCAGCAGTAGCAGGCAGCAGCAGTAGTAGCAGCAGTAGCAGCAGCAGTAGCAGCAGCAGCAGTAGCAGCAGTAGCAGCAGTAGCAGCAGCAGTAGCAGCGGTAGCAGCAGTAGCAGCAGCAGTAGCAGCAGGGAGTGAGGACTCAGCTCAGGGGGTACCAGGACCCCTAGATCCTTATACCCGAGTCCCAGGACCCCTAGATCCTTATACCCGAGTCCCAGGACCCCTAGATCCTTAAACACGAGTCCCAGGACCCCCTAGATCCTTTGGCCCGTATCCCAGGAAATCCCTAGATCCTTAGATTATAATCCCAGGACCTCCTCGATTCTTAAATACAAATCCCAGGAACCACTCCCCACCCCCCTTGAGAATCCTTGACCCCCATTATAACGAAGACACCCACACGATCCCTGAGGTTATTAAGATTCACTCTGAGATCCGCCACCACCACTGAGCCCTACGACTCATCATCCCAACACCTCTCAAGACCCAGAAGGCTCCGGGCGGTTTCAAACTCAGATCCCACCACCACCACTACCACACCCCGTTCCCCCTACGGGGACCTTGGACCCCTAAGAATCTTGGGACCCCTATCGGCCCTTAGACTCTCAGCTTCCAGACCTTCAGGTGTCCGAGGCGACCGTGAGACTGGACCGTCCTGCTGGGTCATGGTGAGTGTACGACAGCTGATGGCTAGGAGATGTTCACTACCTCGCCTGGTGTGCAGGAGGTCGTGGGTTCGATACAGACCTTGACAACGCCTGCTGCTGTATATTTGGAGTTTGCGTGTCTATCTCATTATCACGATGGCTAGGAGATGTTGACTACCTCGCCTGGTGTGCAGGAGGTCGTGGGTTCAATACAGAGCCTGACGACGCCTGCTGCTGTATATTTGGAGTTTGCGTGTCTCTCTCTATCTCATTACCACGGTGGCTAAGAGATGTTGACTACCTCGCCTGGTATGTAGGAGGTCGTGGGTTCGATACAGACATTGACGACGCCTCCTGCTGTATATTTGGAGTTTGCGTGTCTATCTCATTACCACGGTGGCTAGGAGATGTTGACTACCTCGCCTGGTCTACAGGAGGTCGTGGGTTCGATACAAACCCTGACGACGCCTGCTGCTGTGTATTTGGAGTTCGAGTGTCTCTCTCTCTTTCTCATCATCATCACGGTGGCTAGGAGATGTTGACTAACTCGCCTGGTATACAGGAGGGCGTGGGTTCGATACAGACCCTGACGACGCCTCCTGCTGTATATTTGGAGTTTGCGTGTCTCTCTCCCCGTGATCGCATGGATTTTTCTCCGGGCCCTCCGGTTTTCCCCTCCACATTTAGAATCAACATCACCACGCGTTTAGAGCATTTGGCTGCTATAAATGTCCGCTTCGTTGAGCGATCAAACCGAGTTCTATAGCCCCGTGGGCTTTACCTCGCAAAATAAAACATAGTTTCGTTTTTAGTTTAACGCCGGTGACGATTATCTGAACCGGTGCTGGTCCTCCCCTAGGTCAACTCAGCCTCAAATGAGTACCTGGTGTGGTGTGTAAACATCGGAACTCGGGGGAGACAAAGGCGGCCAGGCGTAGTGTTGGCCCCCCCCCCCCCCCCTCGTGTGCCGTGCCGGCCTTCATATGTGGCGCGACTCGCGAACAGCACTTGCCCAACACGTCTGTTCAAGGCTACACGGGGAACCTTTGTCTTTTGTATGTTGTAAGATGCTGACGCGATAGGATCCTTTTGGTGGGGCAAGATTTGATTTGTTCAAAGTAAATATCACAATCATGATCACAATCATGATCACAATCATCATCAACACAGACCTTACCCTCATGAATCAAATATGCCTCATTAGCCTGATCACAAACACCACCATCAGTCAGTTTAACGCGTCCAACTTTCGCGACCAACATCATCCATAATCGAGGTGTTTTTTTGGGTGAGATCGAGTATATGTATAAATGTGTCGCTATAACAACTCGCTTCCTGATGAAGCTGGTTGTCATTACTGGCGAAACGTCGGACTCTGATTGTAAATGTTGTGGCTTGGCCCTCCAACACACAACCGGTGGTGCTGTACTAGTATACTACACTATACACTACATTATACACTACACTATACACTAGTGCTGTGCTAGTATACTACACTATACACTACACTATACACTACACACTAGTGCTGTACTAGTATACTACACTATACACTACACTATACACTACACACTAGTGCTGTACTAGTATACTACACTATACACTACACTATACACTAGTGCTGTGCTAGTATACTACACTATACACTACACACTAGTGCTGTACTAGTATACTACACTATACACTACACTATACACTAGTGCTGTACTAGTATACTACACTATACACTAGACTATACACTAGTGCTGTACTAGTATACTACACTATACACTACACTATACACTAGTGCTGTGCTAGTATACTACACTATACACTACACACTAGTGCTGTACTAGTATACTACACTATACACTACACTATACACTACACTACACACTAGTGCTGTACTAGTATACTACACTATACACTACACTATACACTACACACTAGTGCTGTACTAGTATACTATACACTACACTATACACTACACACTAGTGCTGTACTAGTATACTACACTATACACTACACTATACACTACACACTAGTGCTGTGCAAGTGACGAATTGGCCGCTTTCTACTGACGTGACAACTCTTACTAGTTGTCTGTGTCGGGTGGTGGAGGGTTTAACGACACATTTATATATTTACGCGATCTAACCCAAAACACCTCTATCATGGACCATCACTAGTCTTAATAATTATTCGTTACCAACAACATCATCATCACGATCTTCATCATCAATCATCATCACGTTCCTCATATTCCTTGCCATCATTACATTAATTACCACCACCATCATCATCACAATCATCATCACAATCATCACCATAATCATCATCACAATCATCATCACAATCATCATCACAATCATCATCAGCATCAAATTGTCTACCATCATCTTGACAATCACACTGATCACATGGTTCCGCCATCTTTAGCACCATCATCGTCATCATCACAATAACCATTGCAATCTCGTCATCTCAGAGTGTAAATGTTCTTGCTATTCTATATTTGTGCTTATTGACACGAGGTGTCAGGGCTCACTGAGCCGCGTAGCTCTTATTACTACAACGCGTTTATTTAACTCACTCTGTTGTTGTTGTTGTCGTTGTTGTATCCTCAAATCTTGTAACTCAATTTTAACCCACTTCCCAATGTGGTCTCGACTGTAAACTTGGGATACTTATATCATACCGATGACAATACTATATCATAAAAAAAAACATATTTTTAAGCATTATTTTGTATATGTTATGTTTCGGCTTGGGTCTAATTGTCCACGCTCAACTGACGGCCCCTTACGTCGTGGCAAACTTCGGGGCCACTTGCTGGAGTCGTGGAGTTCTGCCATTACTAGTGAAGTGTTGCTCCTTAGACACTTTGTAGGGGCACGTCTTTATTATACACACGCGCCCTAACTACTGAACATCAACTCCTCGTACAGTTTATCTCGAGTACTTCTTCCACTCGGTGTATTGTACGGCCTCCTACGCAGCGTGCCTACCCCGGCTGCGCTCCAGGTCCTCCGGCAATATTATCCTACGGGACACACAGGGTCCACCACTGGCCTCACAGAGCTTCTGCCCGTAAAAGGACGGCTAAGCCAAGGGTCCTATTCTAGCAGGTCTTCTTGCTTCAACTGGTCGTCTTCAACTGCCTGGACCTCTCCAGAGGTCCGCCTTATATATGTTTCTCAGCCGAGGTGCGGACCTCGGTGAGGCACGCGGGTGACCCAGAGGCCCCACCGAGGTCCGCGTGTCTGCCGTTGCAGCCCAGTGCATCCGCAGCCTCCCCCCCCCCCCGCCGGCCGTTGAGAGTGTTTCCGAGAGATCGTAGGACCCCTCACAACCCCCAGCCGCTTCTGGGCTGTCTGTCGTTGCCTGCAAGTGCAGCCCATCTATGGCACTGCACTAGTACATTACATAAAAGTGTGTTTAAAAAAAAGTTAAAAAAAAAATATTACTTCAGATGCGAGCCGGCCACAATGACAGCTCAACCAGACGGTGGTCCACCACCACCACCACCACGGGGACACGGAGAGCGGCAGCAGCAGCAGTTGCAGCAGCAGCAGTTGCAGCAGCAGCAGCAGTTGCAGCAGCAGCAGTTGCAGCAGCAGTTGCAGCAGCAGCAGCTGCAGCAGCAGCAGTTGCAGCAGCAGCAGCAGCTGCAGCAGCAGTTGCAGCAGCAGCAGCTGCAGCAGCAGTTTCTGCAGCAGCAGCAACTGCAGCAGCAGCTGCAGCAGCAGCAGCTGCAGCAGCAGTTTCTGCAGCAGCAGCTGCAGCAGAGCAGCAGCTGCAGCAGCAGTTGCAGCAGCAGCAGCTGCAGCAGAGCAGCTGCAGAGCAATTGCAGCAGCAGCAGTTGCAGCGCAGCAGCAGCTGCAGCANCAGCTGCAGCAGCAGTTCAGCAGCAGCAGCAGTTGCAGCAGCAGCAGCAGCAGCTGCAGCAGCAGCAGCAGTTGCAGCAGCATCTGCAGCAGCAGCAGCTGCAGCAGCAGCAGTTGCAGCAGCAGTTGCAGCAGCAGCAGCAGTTGCAGCAGCAGCAGCAGCAGTTGCAGCAGCAGCAGCAGTTGCAGCAGCAGCTGCAGCAGCAGCAGCTGCAGCAGCAGCAGTTGCAGCAGCAGCAGCAGCAGCAGCTGCAGCAGCAGCAGCAGCAGCAGCAGCTGCAGCAGCTGCAGCAGCAGCAGCAGCAGCAGCAGCATCTGCAGCAGCAGCAGCAGCCGCAGCAGCAGCAGCAGCAGCAGCTGCAGCAGCAGCTGCAGCAGCCGCAGCAGCAGCAGCAGCAGCCGCAGCTGCTGCTGCTGCTGCTGCGGCTGCTGCAGCAGCTGCAGCAGCAGCTGCTGCAGCTGCAGCAGCAGCTGCAGCAGCCGCAGCAGCTGCAGCAGCAGCTGCAGCAGCCGCAGCAGCAGCAGCAGCAGCAGCAGCAGCTGCAGCAGCAGCTGCAGCAGCCGCAGCAGCAGCAGCAGCAGCCGCAGCTGCTGCTGCTGCTGCTGCGGCTGCTGCAGCAGCAGCAGCAGCAGCAGCAGCAGCTGCAGCTGCAGCAGCAGCAGCTGCAGCAGCTGCAGCAGCAGCAGCAGCAGCAGCAGCAGCTGCAGCAGCAGCTGCAGCAGCCGCAGCAGCAGCAGCAGCAGCAGCAGCTGCAGCAGCAGCTGCAGCAGCCGCAGCAGCAGCAGCAGCAGCCGCAGCTGCAGCAGCCGCAGCAGCAGCAGCAGCAGCAGCAGCTGCAGCAGCAGCTGCAGCAGCCGCAGCAGCAGCAGCAGCAGCCGCAGCTGCTGCTGCTGCTGCGGCTGCTGCAGCAGCAGCAGCAGCAGCAGCAGCTGCAGCAGCAGCTGCAGCAGCCGCAGCAGCAGCAGCAGCAGCCGCAGCTGCTGCATGCTAACGTGGAATTTCCATTGGGCTGTTGCACCCTTGAGGAACACAACAGGCACGGCGCGTTCACTCCAGAGCCGTGGAACCTCGACTCACCCCCCCTCCTCCACCCCCCCGCATCCCCCACTCCCCCTACGCCCCACCCCCTCCCCCCGCATCTCTCTCCCCCCGCGCCCCTCCCCCTCGCCCCCCTCCCCTACGCCCACCCCTCCCCCCGCATCTCCCCCCCGCACCCTCCCCGTGTCCCCCTCCCCCTACGTCTTCACCCCCTCCCCCCGCATCCCGCTCCCCCGCGCCCCTCCCCCGCCCCTCCCCCTACGTCCCCACCCCTCCCCCCGCATCCCCCGCATCCCTCCCCGCACCCCTTCCCCCGCCCACCTCTCCCGTGTCCCCCCCTCCCCCTACGTCCCACCCCCTCACCCCGCATCTCCCTCCCCCGTGCCCCTCCCCGCGTCTCCCCCTCCCCTACGCCCCACCCCCTCCCCCACACCCCCTCCCCCGCACCCCTTCCCCCGCCCACCACTCCCGTGTCCCCCCTCCCCTACGTCCCCACCCCCTCACCCCGCATCTCCCTCCCCCGTGCCCCTCCCCCGCGTCTCCCCTCCCCTACGCCCCCACCCCTCCCCCACACCCCTCCCCCCGCACCCCTTCCCCCGCCCACCACTCCCGTGTCCCCCCTCCCCTACGCCCCCACCCCTCCCCCGCATCTCTCCCACCCCCCATAGGTAGTGCTGGAGGATGGAGCCGCTCGCGACGAGGAGGTGTGGCCGGGGAGCGAGGAGGTGGCCCACGCCACCGACGGGGTGGACGTGGTGGACGTGGTGGACGAGGATGAGGAGGAACTTCACCGAGGGCTGTCGGTGGTGAGGGTGAGCCGGGAGGAGGGGCGGGGAGGAGGAGGAGGAGGAAGAGGTGAGTAGAAGGACGACTATCAGGGTGCGATCATCAGCATCATCAGCAGCACAATCATCATCATCAGCATCATCATTATCAGCATGATCATTATCAGGAGCATAATCATCAGCATCATCATCATCAGCAGCATGATCATCATCATCAGCATCATCAGCATGATCATTATCAGGAGCATAATCATCATCATCAGCATCATCAGCATGATCATTATCAGGAGCATAATCATCATCATCAGCAGCAGCATCATGATCATCATTATCATGAGCAGCATCATCATGATCATCATTATCAACAGCAGCATCATGATCATTATCAGCATCAGCATGATCTTCATCAGCAGCATGATCAGCATGATCTTCATCAGCAGCATGATCAGCATGATGATGATCAGCAGTAATAGTAACATTATAATAATCAGCAGCAATGCAAGCATGATCAATCATCAGCAGCAGTAGGCTGATGATGATCATCATCACCATAATCAGCAGCAACGAAAATATACCATCATCGTCACCATCTTAATTCGGCGTAGCATTATCACCATCATCACCACCACCACCGCCAACACCACCACCACCACAACCATCACCACCACCAGCATCACCACCACCAGCATCACAACCACCAGCATCACCACCACCACAACCATCACCACTACCAGCATTACCACCATCACCACCACCATCACCACCATCACCACCAGCATCACCACCATTACCACCACCATCACCACCATCACCACCACCATCACACCATCACCACCACCATCACCACCACCACCATCACCACCATCAACACCATCACCACCACCCTCAACACCATCACCACCACCACCACCATCACCACCATCACCACCAGCATCACCACCATTACCACCACCAACATCACCACCATCAACACCACCACCACCACCACCATCATCACCATCACCACCACCCCCACCACCACCATCACCATCATCACCACCACCATCACCACCACCATCACCACCACCATCACCATCACCACCATCACCACCACCATCACCAACCACCACCATCACCATCACCACCACCACCACCAACCACCATCACCACCACCATCACCACACCACCACCACGACCACCATCATCACCATCAACACCATCACCACGACCACCACCAGGGTGATCGTCACCATCAACACCACCACCATCACCACCACCAGCATTACCACCATCACCACCACCATCACCACCATCACCACCAGCATCACCACCATTACCATCACATCACCACCACCACCAACACCATCACCACCACCACCACCAACACCACCATCACCACCACCATCACCACCACCGTCACCATCACCATCAACACCATCATCACCACCATCATCACCACCACCACCAGGGTGATCGTCACCACGAGGCGTCCCGTGTCCTCAGGCCACGCTGGAGGCGACCTCCACGCCCGCCTTCCGCTCTCCCCTCTCGTGCCCATCGACTCGAAACTCCGGGAGCCCAAGACCGCGACTCCAACCCTCACCTCGCGCACTCACCGGTCTCCTCCTCGGCTAGCGGGGCCCAACGGGGACGCGTGCATGCAGGTGATCCAGCAGTGGACAGAGCACGGCTCGTGGTGACGGTGGTGACGACGTGGGGAGCGGTGGCGCGGCGGTTAGCGAACCGGCGCTACGAACCCGGCGACCCGAGTTCGATTCCCGCTCGCGAACAATAACAGCGACGAAAGTTTGAAGCGGTCCCGGGCCTCCTGTAGGTCGACTCAGACTCAAATGAGTACCTGGCGCGGTGTGTAATAAACATCGCCACTGGGAGACAAAGGCGGCCGGGCGTGGTGCTGGCCACCCACCCCCTCGTGAGCAGTGTCGGCCTCCATAGGTGCTGCTCGCTAACAGCACTTGCCCCAACATGCTGTTGAAGGCTACACGGGGGATCTTTGTCTTTGTGTGATGGTGTATGGCTGGGTAGGGGGATATTCTACGTTGACGATCGTGTGACACCGTGACTCCCGTTTGACCCCTCTCCTGCTCCCCCTTGCCCCCCTCTGCTCCCCCTTGCCCCCCTCTGCCCCCCTCTGCCCCCCCTCTGCTCCCTCTCTGCCCCCCCTCTGCCCCTCTGCCCACCTCTGCCCCCCCCCCCTCCTCTGCTTTCTTTGCTCCCATTTTGCTCCCTGGCAGAACGGTGATGGAGGCAATTCCCAAGGTAGCCGGTAAGTGAACACACGCGGGCTAGCACGCGGCTAGCACGCGGCTAGCACGCGGGCTAGCACGCGGGCTAGCACGCGGGCTAGCACGCGGGCTAGCACGCGGGCTAGCACGCGGGCTAGCACGCGGGCTAGCACGCGGCTAGCACGCGGGCTAGCACGCGGGCTAGCACGCGGGCTAGCACGCGGGCTAGCACGCGGGCTAGCACGCGGGCTAGCACGCGGGCTAGCACGCGGGCTAGCACGCGGGCTAGCACGCGGGCTAGCACGCGGGCTAGCACGCGGCTAGCACGCGGCTAGCACGCGGGCTAGCACGCGGGCTAGCACGCGGGCTAGCACGAGCCATGGCGGTGTGAGTCTCGTCGCCACGGACAGGGAGCGAACCTGCCTCGCCTCGCCGCCCCCAAACTCGGGACCCGCGTGCGACCCACGTGGTGCAGGCAGAGAGCCCTGCCGAGGTTTGGGGTGACGGCGAATTGTGGCGATCGTCCCGGGCCCCGTGCTTTGGTGGGAAGGGGGGGGGGCACGCCGTGTAATTTTCCCCGGGCCCCGCAACCCCCCACCCGCCCCCCACACGGTTCAAGCGCAGCCCTTCAAGTGCCTGTGCAGGCCACTGCCGGTCAAATGACCTCCACATTGTTTCAACCGCCGCGCCAGGAGATAGTCAAAGGCGGGCTACCTCTGAATTTTTCCCAGGTGGTCCCGAGTGTTGCTAATATGACGAGAGGGAGCTCTGCAGAAGTGTCGTTGGCCTGCTCTTCCACAACTGGATATGACGTCTCGCAAGATGTGGGAGTGCACGCCACGTGTTTCCCCACCGCTTTGCCGATAAAACTTTGACTTGCGGTGGAGCAATCCATGCGCAGCGAACCACCTGCGGCAGATTCCCAATGCTGTCGTGACAACAACAGCAGCAGCAACAATTATATTAACAACAACAACAAACAAGAAAAATATAAAATACAATTGCAGTTTGAAAGTAATAATGGCATGAATCGTGCAGTTATTAGTAATGGGCAACGTCGTATTAATGTCGGCTTAAACCGACACAGAGAAAAAATAATATATATTAATAAATATTCAATAACATATATTAATAAATATTTAACAAATATATAAAACCCTGGACCCAAAAAATTCTTACTCAGCTCATTTTATTACATTATTGTGTAATTACGGATAATCCGAAACGGCGCACGAGAGTGAGTGTTGTAGTGGCAACATGGCTCAGAGCTAGGAGAGTTGAATAATCATCATCATCATGAGTATTAAGCACATTCTGGGTTTGGTGAGAGCTCAAGAGGCGGACAGACGACGGCTGCGATGCGACTCCACGTCCTCAGCAGCAGCAGCTGCAGCAGCAGCAGCAGTAGCTGCAGTCTGCCCCAGGTCCCAGTGTGGAGGTCTCCCGCTGCTGCTGCTGCCACGACTTGATGGTTTCAGACCAGAGTGGTTTATTATCTCGGTCCACGGTTTGGGCTGCGTGGCCACAGTCTTCATCGCGTCTCTGCGGACCTCTGCGTCTCTCTCTCTCTCGAGCTGCTGCTGCTGCCTCTTGCGTCTGTCTCATGAGCGAGACGGCCTCAGTGTGGAGGTCTCCCGCTGCTGCTGCTGCTGGCACGACGGGAGGGCTTCAGCAGAGACAGAGTTCGTGTCGTGTCGTCCTTCCTCCTCCTCCAGACCACAGCGGGTTCACTGTGCGGTCCATGGCTTGGGTTGCCTCAGCCACACCGCTGTGGCGATGTCTTTAGTGTATCTCTGTGGGTCTCTATGTATGTCTCTGAGTCTCTGCGTATCTCACTGGGTCTCTGTGTATCTCTATGGGTTCACTGTGTATGTCTCTGAGTCTCTGTGTATCTCACTGGGTCTCTGTGTATCTCTATGGGTTCACTGTGTATGTCTCTGAGTCTCTGTGTATCTCACTGGGTCTCTGTGTATCTCTATGGGTTCACTGTGTATGTCTGTGAGTCTCTGTGTATCTCACTGGGTCTCTGTGCATCTCTATGGGTTCACTGTGTATCTCACTGGGTCTCTGTGCATCTCTATGGGTTCACTGTGTATCTCACTGAGTCTCTGTGTATCTCACTGGGTCTCTGTGTATCTCTATGGATTCACTGTGTATGTCTCTGAGTCTCTGTGTATCTCACTGGGTCTCTGTGCATCTCTATGGGTTCACTGTGTATGTCTCTGAGTCTCTGTGTATCTCACTGGGTCTCTGTGCATCTCTATGGGTTCACTGTGTATCTCACTGGGTCTCTATGTATCTCTATGGGTTCACTGTGTATCTCACTGGGTCTCTGTGTATCTCTATGGGTTCACTGTGTATCTCACTGGGTCTCTGTGCATCTCTATGGGTTCACTGTGTATGTCTCTGAGTCTCTGTGTATCTCACTGGGTCTCTGTGTATCTCTATGGGTTCACTGTGCGGTCCACGGTTTGGGTTGCAAGGCCACAGCCGCACCGCTGTGACCCGTGGCTTTGTTATTTGTTGTGGTGCGGCGTCGGCGTCATCAGAACCTCGTCGACATGGCGACGAGGTTCTGATGACGCGGTTGGCGGTACCACCACCACCACCGGCGGAGTTTTTGAGGATGAGGACTATACAAGGCAGGAGGAGGTGCGATGATGATGATGATGTTTGAGCCTCGAACGAGGTGGCGTTTATACTGGTAGGAACCTCCTGGTTACACCAGCCCACAGGGATGATTGTGTCCGTCGTGCAGGGAGGGGCTGGGTGGGAGGGAGGGTGGGGAGGGTGGGGCTGGGTGGGGGTGGGAGGGTTGGGGCTGGGTGGGGAGGGGCTGGTCACCCCGTGGTGCCCTTATAAAACTCAACATTTAACCTACTCACGCCGGCTTGTGCCCGCCCTCACAGTCGGGCATATTTGCGGAATACACCACGCCGCCGTTGACCCTGGCCACTGAACGAGCAACCCGACGTTCCAGCTCCCTCCGCAGGAGGAATGTGTTCTTTCTGGACGTCCGCGTTGTACCACTCTGTTCATTCAGCGGCAGTAGCGGCAGTAGCGGCGGTAGCGTTCTTTCCGAACTGGGAAGGCGACGACGATGATGTGAAGAAGAGAGTTCCACGTCGGGACGGGATGCAGAGTCGGGGGGCAGGAGCCAGGGGACCTGCCCAATGAGCACAGGACGAATGTCCCGCACTCTTCCCGATTGTGAGACGCCCCGGACTTCTACCTGGGTGTCAATGCAGTGACACAAAGGTTCACAACAGCAACGATCCCCCGTGTAGCCTTAGCATACTCTTGGGGCGAGATGCACAGAGACCCAGTGAGATACACACACAGACTTACACACACAGACTTACATAGAGACTTACACACACGCAAGTCAAAAATAACAAATTTGATTTGCTGCTCAAACGAGCATTGAGGCATCGGTGCCCATCTGTTTACAGCCCTACGGAGTCAGTGGTGGATATTCCACGTTCATATGGCGGGGGAGAGTTTCTCCGTGGGCAACCGTCGTTGACTTCGCCACCCCGGCGAGAGGGAGGTAGGAAGTGCTTAGCTCACCACCCAACCCCCAGCCACTTTCCAGGATTTGAACTTCCAATCTTCCGATTGCAAATCGCTAGAGGTGGGGGGCGCAGAGTGGGCGGGGGGGGCTGCCCCTAATCAGGAGGAAGAGGCTAAGCGATCGTCGTCGTCGTGTGTAATATCGAGGTGGGCACGTGGTTGGGGTTACGAATTATAAAGTTTTGCAACGTCAACAGTTTTTTTTTATTTTGAACCCAAAAATGTAATTTTTGAGAGGGCGAGAGAGGGAGGGAGATCAACAAGAAACGAGATTTTGTAAAATGAACGAGAAATGTTATTAAAGACCTTGACGTAAATCCGGAATAAATTGGAATACTTAAAAAACATATATATGGGTTTGAGTGGAATCCGATTACTAGATTGGGTGGAGGGGAAGGAAGGGGGAGGAGGAGGAGGAGGAGGAGAGAGAGAGGGAGGAGGAGGAGGAGAGGGAGGGGAGGAGGAGAGGGAGGAGGAGGAGAGGGAGGAGGAGGAGGAGGAGAGGGAGGGGGAGGAGGAGAGGGAGGAGGAGGAGAGGGAGGAGAGAGGAGGAGAGGGAGGGATGAGGAGGAGAGGGAGGAGGAGGATGAGGAGGAGGATAAGGAGGAGAGGGAGGGGAGGAGGAGGAGGAGGAGGAAGAGGGAGAAGGAGGAGTCCACGCACAGAGGTCAGAGTGGGAGTGTGAAAGTTGGGGTGGGTGGGTGGGTCTCATGGCCAGGTATAAACACCTGGGGAGGAACCTGGCCAAGGTCGACAGAGACGGCAAGCGGCAGGGTGGGGAGGTGCGCTCTGGACAGATGCACACTGCACGTGTGTCCCTTGGACTTGAAGTCGCACCGCACGTAGCCAGAGCCGTGCCGACGCAGACGCGCCGAGGTCACTTTGCGAGCGCCTTGACGAGTGGAGAGCCCTGACACTTGCCGCTCTCCGTGCCCGCGCTGGCAAGAAGATGCCTCTTCTCCACCCTAGCAAGATCGTCCTCTCTCTGTGAAGGTGGGAAGGGTAATTCCTGGCCGGGCTGTACGGGGGAAGAGGTCGAGGAGGGTGGCGGAGGAGGTTCGTGGTGGTCGAGGAGAGGGTTCGGTTGGCAGCCGCGACGGGCCGGTGGGTGTCTACGGCGTTGCGCGGAGAGAGAGAGATAGCCCATGGATTTTGTCAACAATCGTACGCGTGGGATGTGAATCGACGAGCGAAATGTTTGACGGAGACGTTTGAATGAGGAACGGGGACGTGTCGACGGGCGTTGTGCAAGGGCGCTGGAGGGCGATTCCCCTCGGTCGGACAGCACGGGAAGACGTTTAGCAACGGAGCCGTCCCCGCAGGGGCAGACGCCCCGGGCCCTGCGCTTTGGGGGGGGGGGTGTCCCAACACCTCCCCCCCNGGCGCAGCTTCGACGGAAAAGTTCCAGATGAAATACGACTGGTTTAGTTTGAAGGGGGGCCCCCAACCACCCCCCCCCCCACGGACGTTCCTGACTTTGTGAACGCTACACGTGTGTGAGTGATTGCGTGTGTGCGTGTGAGTGTGTGCGTGTGTGCGTGTGAGTGTGTGCGTGTGAGTGTGTGTGCGTGTGAGTGTGCGTGTGTGAGTGTGTGTGTGAGTGTGTGTGAGTGTGCGTGTATGAGTGTGTGTGTGTGAGTGAGTGTGTGAGTGTGTGCGTGTGTGCGTGTGCGTGTGTGCGTGTGTAGTGTGTGCGTGTGTGCGTGTGAGTGTGTGCGTGTGTGTGCGTGTGTGCGTGTGAGTGTGTGTGAGTGTGTGCGTGTGTGTGAGTGTGTGCGTGTGCGTGTGAGTGTGCGTGTGTTGCGTGTGTGTGCGAGTGAGTGTGTGTGTGCGTGTGTGTGTGAGTGTGCGTGTGTGTGTGTGTGAGTGTGTGCGTGTGAGTGTGTGTGTGCGTGTGAGCGTGTGAGTGTGTGCGTGTGAGTGGCGCGTGTGAGTGTGTGTGAGTGTGCGTGTATGAGTGTGTGTGTGTGAGTGTGTGTGTGTGTGCGTGTGAGTGTGTAAGTGTGTGTGTGTGTGAGCGTGTGTGTGTGAGTGTGTGCGTGTGTGTGAGTGTGTGTGTGTGCGTGTGTGTGAGTGTATGTGTGTGAGTGTGTGCGTGTGAGTATGTGAGTGTTGCGTGTGTGAGTGTGTGCGTGTGAGTGCGTGTGTGTGAGTGTGTGAGTGTGTGTGAGTGTGTGTGTGAGTGTGTGTGAGTGTGTTAGTGTGTGTGAGTGTATGTGCGTGTGAGTGTGTGTGAGTGTGTGTGCGTGTGTTTGTGCGTGTGTGTGAGTGTGTGCGTGTGTGCGTGTGAGTGTGTGAGTGTGTGAGTGTGTGAGTGGGTGAGTGGGTGAGTGTGTGCGTGTGTGTGCGTGTGAGTGAGTGTGTGAGTGTGTGCGTGTGCGAGTGTGTGTGTGTGAGTGTGTGAGTGAGTGTGTGCGTGAGTGTGTGTGTGCGTGTGAGTGTGTGTGTGAGTGTGAGTGTGTGTGTGTGCGTGTGTGTGAGTGTGTGAGTGTGTGCGTGTGTGTGTGAGTGTGTGTGAGTGTGTGCGTGTGAGTGTGTGTGAGTGGGTGANTGTGTGCGTGTGTGTGCGGTGTGAGTGANTGCGTGTGAGTGTGTGTGTGAGTGTGTGCGTGTGTGAGTGTGCGTGTGTGTGTGAGTGTGTGCGTGTGTGAGTGTGAGTGTGCGTGTGAGTGTGTGAGTGTGCGTGTGAGAGTGTGTGTGTGAGTGTGTGTTGAGAGTGTGTGTGTGTGTGCGTGTGTGTGAGTGTGTGCGTGTGTGCGTGTGTGAGTGTGTGTGTGAGTGTGAGAGTGTGTGCGTGTGAGAGTGTGTGTGCGTGTGAGTGTGTGTGTGAGAGTGTGTGCGTGTGAGTGTACGCGTGTGTGTGCGTGTGTGTGTGCGTGTGTGAGTGTGTGTGTGAGTGTGTGTGAGAGTGTGTGCGTGTGAGTGTACGCGTGTGTGTGCGTGTGTGCGTGTGAGTGTGTGTGTGCGTGTGTGCGCGTGTGTGTGTGTGCGTGTGTGTGAGTGTACGCGTGTGTGTGTGTGAGTGTGTGTGCGTGTTGAGTGTGTGAGTGTGTGTGTGAGTGTTGAGTGTGTGAGTGTGTGCGTGTGAGTGTGTGCGTGTGTGTGTGAGTATGTGAGTGCGTATGAGTGTGTGCGTGTGTGTGTGAGTGCGTGTGAGTGTGTGAGTGTGTGTGTGCGTGTGAGTGTGTGTGTGAGTGTGTGAGTGTGTGTGTGTGCGTGTGTGTGTGTGCGTGAGTGTACGCGTGTGCGTGCGTGTGTGCGTGTGAGTGCGTGTGTGAGTGTGTGAGTGTGTGCATGTGCATATGAGTGTGTGCGTGTGAGTGTGTGAGTGTCTGTGAGTGTGTGCGTGTGTGTGAGTGTGTGTGTGTGTCTGTGAGTGTGTGCGTGTGCGTGTGAGTGTGTGCATGTGTGCGTGTGCGCGTGTGCGTGTGTGCGCGTGTGTGCGCGTGCGCGTGTGCATATGAGTGTGTGCGTGTGAGTGTCTGTGAGTGTGTGCGTGAGTGCGTGTGGACAGCGAGCTGACGGAGCCGTTGGGGGTTGCTGGGTCACGTGATTCGTGGCCTGGCCATGGCTGTCCGTCGTTGTAGCGGTGGCGCCGTGAAGAGGGGGGGAGTTGAGTGGTGGAGTGGTGGAGTTGAGTGGTGGAGTTGAGTGGTGGAGTTGAGTTGCAAAGTCGAGTGGTGGAGTTGAGTGGTGGAGTTGAGTTGCAGAGTTGAGTGGTGGAGTTGAGTGGTGGAGTTGAGTGGTGGAGTTGAGTTGTGGAGTTGAGTGGCGGAGTTGAGTGGTGGAGTTGAGTTGCAAAGTCGAGTTGTGGAGTTGAGTGGTGGAGTTGAGTGGTGGAGTTGAGTGGTGGAGTTGAGTTGCAGAGTTGAGTTGCAGAGTTGAGTGGTGGAGTTGAGTGGTGAAGTTGAGTGTGGAGTTGAGTTGCAAAGTCGAGTTGTGGAGTTGAGTGGTGGAGTTGAGTGGTGGAGTTGAGTTGCGGAGTTGAGTGGTGGAGTTGAGTTGCAGAGTTGAGTTGCAGAGTTGAGTGGTGGAGTTGAGTGGTGAAGTTGAGTGGTGGAGTTGAGTTGCGGAGTTGAGTGGTGGAGTTGAGTGGTGGAGTTGAGTGGTGGAGTTGAGTGGTGGAGTTGAGTGGTAGAGTTGAGTTGCAGAGTTGAGTGGTGGAGTTGAGTGGTGGAGTTGAGTGGTGGAGTTGAGTGGTGGAGTTGAGTGGTGGAGTTGAGTGGTGGAGTTGAGTGGTGGAGTTGAGTTGTAGAGTTGAGTGGTGGAGTTGAGTGGTGGAGTTGAGTTGCAGAGTTGAGTGGTGGAGTTGAGTGGTGGAGTTGAGTGGTGGAGTTGAGTGGTGGAGTTGAGTGGTGGAGTTGAGTGGTGGAGTTGAGTTGCAGAGTTGAGTGGTGGAGTTTAGTTGGTGGAGTTGAGTGGTGGAGTTGAGTGGTAGAGTTGAGTGGTGGAGTTGAGTGGTGGAGTTGAGTTGCGGAGTTGAGTTGGTGGTGTTGAGTGGTGGAGTTGAGTGGTGGAGTTGAGTTGGTGGTGTTGAGTGGTGGAGTTGAGTGGTGGAGTTGAGTTGTAGAGTTGAGTGGTGGAGTTGAGTGGTGGAGTTGAGTGGTGGAGTTGAGTGGTGAAGTTGAGTGGTGGAGTTGAGTGGTGGAGTTGAGTGGTGGAGTTGAGTGGTGGAGTTGAGTGGTGGAGTTGAGTGGTGGAGTTGAGTTGTGGAGTTGAGTTGTGGAGTTGAGTGGTGGAGTTGAGTGGTGGAGTTGAGTGGTGGAGTTGAGTTGCAAAGTCGAGTTGCGGAGTTGAGTGGTGGAGTTGAGTGGTGGAGTTGAGTTGCAGAGTTGAGTGGTGGAGTTGAGTTGCAGAGTTGAGTGGTGGAGTTGAGTGGTGGAGTTGAGTGGTGGAGTTGAGTGGTGGAGTTGAGTGGTGGAGTTGAGTGGTGGAGTTGAGTTGCAGAGTTGAGTGGTGGAGTTGAGTGGTGGAGTTGAGTGGTGGAGTTGAGTGGTGGAGTTGAGTGGTGGAGTTGAGTGGTGGAGTTGAGTTGCAGAGTTGAGTGGTGGAGTTGAGTGGTGGAGTTGAGTGGTGGAGTTGAGTGGTGGAGTTGAGTGGTGGAGTTGAGTGGTGGAGTTGAGTGGTGGAGTTGAGTGGTGGAGTTGAGTGGTGAGTTGAGTGGTAGAGTTGAGTGGTGGAGTTGAGTGGTGGAGTTGAGTTGCAGAGTTGAGTGGTGGAGTTGAGTGGTGGAGTTGAGTTGTGGAGTTGAGTGGTGGAGTTGAGTGGTAGAGTTGAGTGGTGGAGTTGAGTTGCAGAGTTGAGTGGTGGAGTTGAGTTGGTGGTGTTGAGTGGTGGAGTTGAGTTGTGGAGTTGAGTGGTGGAGTTGAGTGGTGGAGTCGAGTTGTGGAGTTGAGTGGTGGAGTTGAGTGGTGGAGTTGAGTGGCGGAGTCGAGTTGTGGAGTTGAGTTGTGGAGTTGAGTGGTGGAGTTGAGTTGTGGAGTTGAGTGGTGGAGTTGAGTGGCGGAGTTGAGTGGTGGAGTTGAGTGGTGGAGTTGAGTTGTGGAGTTGAGTGGTGGAGTTGAGTTGTGGAGTTGAGTGGTGGAGTTGAGTGGCGGAGTTGAGTGGTGGAGTTGAGTGGTGGAGTTGAGTTGTGGAGTTGAGTGGTGGAGTTGAGTTGTGGAGTCGAGTTGTGGAGTTGAGTGGTGGAGTTGAGTGGTGGAGTTGAGTTGTGGAGTTGAGTGGTGGAGTTGAGTGTGGAGTTGAGTGGTGGAGTTGAGTGGTGAGTCGAGTTGTGGAGTTGAGTGGTGGAGTTGAGTGGTGGAGTTGAGTTGTGGAGTTGAGTGGTGGAGTTGAGTGGCGGAGTTGAGTGGTGGAGTTGAGTGGTGGAGTCGAGTTGTGGAGTTGAGTGGTGGAGTCGAGTTGTGGTGTTGAGTGGTGGAGTTGAGTGGTGGAGTTGAGTGGTGGAGTGAGTGGTGGAGTCGAGTTGTGGAGTTGAGTGGTGGAGTTGAGTGGTGGAGTTGAGTGGTGGAGTTGAGTGGTGGAGTCGAGTTGTGGTGTTGAGTGGTGGAGTTGAGTGGTGGAGTTGAGTGGTGGAGTCGAGTTGTGGAGTTGAGTGGTGGAGTTGAGTGGTGGTGTTGAGTGGTGGAGTTGAGTGGTGGAGTTGAGTTGCAGAGTTGAGTGGTGGAGTTGAGTGGTGGAGTTGAGTGGTGGAGTTGAGTTGCGGAGTTGAGTGGTGGAGTTGAGTGGTGGAGTTGAGTGGTGGAGTTGAGTGGTGGAGTGGTGGAGTTGAGTGGTGGAGTTGAGTGGTGGAGTTGAGTTGCAGAGTTGAGTGGTGAGTTGAGTGGTGGAGTGAGTGGAGTTGAGTTGCAGAGTTGAGTGGTGGAGTTGAGTGGTGGAGTTGAGTGGTGAAGTTGAGTGGTGGAGTTGAGTTGCAAAGTCGAGTTGCGGAGTTGAGTGGTGAAGTTGAGTGGTGGAGTTGAGTTGTGGAGTTGAGTGGTGGAGTTGAGTGGTGGAGTTGAGTGGTGGAGTAGAGTTGCAGAGTTGAGTGGTGGAGTTGAGTTGGTGGTGTTGAGTGGTGGAGTTGAGTTGCAGAGTTGAGTGGTGGAGTTGAGTGGTGGAGTTGAGTTGCAGAGTTGAGTGGTGGAGTTGAGTGGTGGAGTTGAGTGGTGGAGTTGAGTGGTGGAGTTGAGTTGCAGAGTTGAGTGTGGAGTTGAGTGGTGGAGTTGAGTGGTGGAGTTGAGTGGTGGAGTTGAGTTGGTGGTGTTGAGTGGTGGAGTTGAGTTGCAGAGTTGAGTGGTGGAGTTGAGTTGGTGGTGTTGAGTGGTGGAGTTGAGTGGTGGAGTTGAGTTGCAGAGTTGAGTGGTGGAGTTGAGTTGGTGGAGTTGAGTGGTGGAGTTGAGTGGTGGAGTTGAGTGGTGGAGTTGAGTGGTGGAGTTGAGTTGGTGGTGTTGAGTGGTGGAGTTGAGTGGTGGAGTTGAGTTGCAGAGTTGAGTGGTGGAGTTGAGTTGGTGGAGTTGAGTGGTGGAGTTGAGTTGTGGAGTTGAGTGGTGGAGTTGAGTTGGTGGAGTTGAGTGGTGGAGTTGAGTTGGTGTGTTGAGTGGTGGAGTTGAGTGGTGGAGTTGAGTTGCAGAGTTGAGTGGTGGAGTTGAGTTGGTGGAGTTGAGTGGTGGAGTTGAGTTGTGGAGTTGAGTGGTGGAGTTGAGTGGTGGAGTTGAGTGGTGGAGTTGAGTTGGTGGTGTTGAGTGGTGGAGTTGAGTGGTGGAGTTGAGTTGCAGAGTTGAGTGATGGAGTTGAGTTGGTGGAGTTGAGTGGTGGAGTTGAGTTGTGGAGTTGAGTGGTGGAGTTGAGTGGTGGAGTTGAGTGGTGGAGTTGAGTGGTGGAGTTGAGTGGTGGAGTTGAGTGGTGGAGTTGAGTTGCAGAGTTGAGTGGTGGAGTTTAGTTGGTGGAGTTGAGTGGTGGAGTTGAGTGGTAGAGTTGAGTGGTGGAGTTGAGTGGTGGAGTTGAGTTGGTGGTGTTGAGTGGTGGAGTTGAGTGGTGGAGTTGAGTTGCGGAGTTGAGTGGTGGAGTTGAGTGGTGGAGTTGAGTGGTGGAGTTGAGTGGTAGAGTTGAGTGGTGGTGTTGAGTGGTGGAGTTGAGTTGGTGGTGTTGAGTGGTGGAGTTGAGTGGTGGAGTTGAGTGGTGGAGTTGAGTGGTGGAGTTGAGTGGTGGAGTTGAGTTGTGGAGTGAGTGGTGGAGTTGAGTGGTGGAGTTGAGTTGAAAGTCGAGTTGTGGAGTTGAGTGGTGGAGTTGAGTGGTGGAGTTGAGTGGTGGAGTTGAGTGGTGGAGTTGAGTGGTGGAGTTGAGTGGTGGAGTTGAGTTGCAGAGTTGAGTGGTGGAGTTGAGTGGTGGAGTTGAGTGGTGGAGTTGAGTGGTGGAGTTGAGTGGTGGAGTTGAGTGGTGGAGTTGAGTGGTGGAGTTGAGTTGCAGAGTTGAGTGGTGGAGTTGAGTTGCAGAGTTGAGTGGTGGAGTTGAGTGGTGGAGTTGAGTGGTGGAGTTGAGTTGCAGAGTTGAGTGGTGTGTTGAGTGGTGGAGTTGAGTGGTGGAGTTGAGTGGTGGAGTTGAGTGGTGGAGTTGAGTTGCAGAGTTGAGTGGAGTTGAGTGGTGGAGTTGAGTGGTGGAGTTGAGTGGTGGAGTTGAGTGGTGGAGTTGAGTTGCGTAGTAGTAACCCACGACCTCCTGTAGACCAGGCGAGGTAGTCAACATCTCCTAGCCACCGCGTCGCCCCTGGCCGCTCGCTCGGCACCGCCGCATCTCAACATTTGGCCACGCCGAGTGTCACGTGACGGGGGCCGCCACGTGGCCCACGGACGTCGGCACCGGAGACGGTTGTCTGCATCGGTTCTGGGCCTCCCCTAGGTGGATGCAGCCTCAAATTGGGACCTGGTGCGGTGTGCGGTAAACACCGGGGAGAGGCCGTCTGGAACGCTCTTCCCGTCCGGCATTAGGAAGCCACTCGGAGCTGCGCTCCTCTAAATCGAGATGCAGAACTAAGTTCGTTAAGAAACTTGCCGGTCGTGTTTAGTGCTGTTGCTCTTACCCGCACCTCGAATTAGCAACGGTGGGCTACGTACGGTGCGAAAGAAGTCCAACGTGCATACGAGGCGGCCGTGTGTGGTGCTGGCCTACCTACCCACCCCTCGTTCGCCGTGCTGGCCTTCACAGGTGCTGCTCACTCACAACTCTCGATCCAACATTCTGTTAAGGCCACGCGGGGTGACTTTGTGTGTGTGCGTGTCTCTGCTGTAGGCGTGAATCTGCCGTGGAGATGACAAAGGAGGGAGAGAAAGGCGACAAGATGAAAGGTGAATCACAGCTTAGATAGAGACACGTGCATACGCATGCACACACACACACAGACATATATAAAGATCACCCGTACAGCCCACACAGGCTGTTGGGGCAAGTGCTGTTAGCGAGCACCTATGAAGGCCGGGATGGCACATGAGGAAGCGATGTGGCAAGCACCACGCCCAACCACCTTTGTCTCCCCAGTGGCGATGTTTAACAGCCCGCATTAGGAATTCGATTAATGCTGAGTAGTCTTTGTTGTGATGACGGCGATTTTGGTAGTGGTGGCATTGGCGTTAATATTGGTGATAGTTTTTTTGAAGGCGGTGGTGATGATCGTGGTGGTTAGGATGATGTTGGTGATAGTTGTGGTGATAGTGGTGGTGGTGATGATAGTGGTGGTGGTGATGAGAGTGGTGGTTAGGATGATGTTGGTGATAGTTGTGGTGATAGTGGTGGTGGTGATGATAGTGGTGGTGGTGATGAGAGTGGTGGTTATGATGATGTTGGTGATGGTTGTGGTGATAGTGGTGGTGGTGATGATGGTAGTGGTGGTGATGATAGTGGTGGTGGTGATGAGAGTGGTGGTTATGATGATGTTGGTGATGGTTGTGGTGATAGTGGTGGTGGTGATGATAGTGGTGGTGGTGATGAGAGTGGTGATTATGATGATGTTGGTGATGGTTGTGGTGATAGTGGTGGTGGTGATGATGGTAGTGGTGATGATGATAGTGGTGGTGATGATGATGATAGTGGTGGTGGTGATGAGAGTGGTGGTTATGATGATGTTGGTGATGGTTGTGGTGATAGTGGTGGTGGTGATGATGGTAGTGGTGGTGATGATAGTGGTGGTGGTGATGAGAGTGGTGGTTATGATGATGTTGGTGATGGTTGTGGTGATAGTGGTGGTGGTGATGATGGTAGTGGTGGTGATGATAGTGGTGGTGGTGATGAGAGTGGTGGTTAGGATGATGTTGGTGATAGTTGTGGTGATAGTGGTGGTGGTGATGATAGTGGTGGTGGTGATGAGAGTGGTGGTTATGATGATGTTGGTGATGGTTGTGGTGATAGTGGTGGTGGTGATGATGGTAGTGGTGGTGATGATAGTGGTGGTGGTGATGAGAGTGGTGGTTATGATGATGTTGGTGATGGTTGTGGTGATAGTGGTGGTGGTGATGATAGTGGTGGTGGTGATGAGAGTGGTGGTTATGATGATGTTGGTGATGGTTGTGGTGATAGTGGTGGTGGTGATGATGGTAGTGGTGGTGATGATAGTGGTGGTGGTGATGAGAGTGGTGGTTATGATGATGTTGGTGATGGTTGTGGTGATAGTGGTGGTGGTGATGATAGTGGTGGTGGTGATGAGAGTGGTGATTATGATGATGTTGGTGATGGTTGTGGTGATAGTGGTGGTGGTGATGATGGTAGTGGTGATGATGATAGTGGTGGTGATGATGATGATAGTGGTGGTGGTGATGAGAGTGGTGGTTATGATGATGTTGGTGATGGTTGTGGTGATAGTGGTGGTGGTGATGATGGTAGTGGTGGTGATGATAGTGGTGGTGGTGATGAGAGTGGTGGTTATGATGATGTTGGTGATGGTTGTGGTGATAGTGGTGGTGGTGATGATAGTGGTGGTGGTGATGAGAGTGGTGATTATGATGATGTTGGTGATGGTTGTGGTGATAGTGGTGGTGGTGATGATGGTAGTGGTGATGATGATAGTGGTGGTGATGATGATGATAGTGGTGGTGGTGATGAGAGTGGTGGTTATGATGATGTTGGTGATGGTTGTGGTGATAGTGGTGGTGGTGATGATGGTAGTGGTGGTGATGATAGTGGTGGTGGTGATGAGAGTGGTGGTTATGATGATGTTGGTGATGGTTGTGGTGATAGTGGTGGTGGTGATGATAGTGGTGGTGGTGATGAGAGTGGTGGTTATGATGATGTTGGTGATGGTTGTGGTGATAGTGGTGGTGGTGATGATGGTAGTGGTGGTGATGATAGTGGTGGTGGTGATGAGAGTGGTGGTTATGATGATGTTGGTGATGGTTGTGGTGATAGTGGTGGTGGTGATGATAGTGGTGGTGGTGATGAGAGTGGTGATTATGATGATGTTGGTGATGGTTGTGGTGATAGTGGTGGTGGTGATGATGGTAGTGGTGATGATGATAGTGGTGGTGATGATGATGATAGTGGTGGTGGTGATGAGAGTGGTGGTTATGATGATGTTGGTGATGGTTGTGGTGATAGTGGTGGTGGTGATGATGGTAGTGGTGGTGATGATAGTGGTGGTGGTGATGAAAGTGGTGGTTATGATGATGTTGGTGATGGTTGTGGTGATAGTGGTGGTGGTGATGATGGTAGTGGTGGTGATGATAGTGGTGGTGGTGATGAGAGTGGTGGTTATGATGATGTTGGTGATGGTTGTGGTGATAGTGGTGGTGATGATAGTGGTGGTGGTGATGAGAGTGGTGGTTATGATGATGTTGGTGATGGTTGTGGTGATAGTGGTGGTGGTGATGATGGTAGTGGTGGTGATGATAGTGGTGGTGGTGATGAGAGTGGTGGTTATGATGATGTTGGTGATGGTTGTGGTGATAGTGGTGGTGGTGATGATAGTGGTGGTGGTGATGAGAGTGGTGATTATGATGATGTTGGTGATGGTTGTGGTGATAGTGGTGGTGGTGATGATGGTAGTGGTGATGATGATAGTGGTGGTGATGATGATGATAGTGGTGGTGGTGATGAGAGTGGTGGTTATGATGATGTTGGTGATGGTTGTGGTGATAGTGGTGGTGGTGATGATGGTAGTGGTGGTGATGATAGTGGTGGTGGTGATGAGAGTGGTGGTTATGATGATGTTGGTGATGGTTGTGGTGATAGTGGTGGTGGTGATGATAGTGGTGGTGGTGATGAGAGTGGTGATTATGATGATGTTGGTGATGGTTGTGGTGATAGTGGTGGTGGTGATGATGGTAGTGGTGATGATGATAGTGGTGGTGATGATGATGATAGTGGTGGTGGTGATGAGAGTGGTGGTTATGATGATGTTGGTGATGGTTGTGGTGATAGTGGTAGTGGTGATGATGATAGTGGTGATGATGATGATAGCGGTGGTGATGGCGATGATGTTGTTGCCAGGCAACCGGCTGGATGACAACTCATCCAAGAAGCCGGGAGACCCCGCGTCACGAAACGTGGACCGGAGACCTCACGAGGTAGGAGTCTAACCCTGAGCCCACTAGGTCAGAGGCGAACTCGAACCCTGAACATAACCCGTGCGGTGTGTAAAACATCACCAGCGGGGAGAGACAAAGGCGGCCGGGCGTGGTGCTAGCAAGTCACACTCCCACTTTCTCCAACAGCCTGAAAAGGCAACACGGGTGGGGAGTTCAGTGTCTTCCATTCATGACGGGGAACCACCCTGCTGATGTGACACAGAGAAGTCGAGACCAGTCCAGGGTTGGCTGTCTCCGTGTCTCCGTGTCTCCGCGTCCCCACCTCTGCATGTCTCCGTGTCTCCGTGTCTCCGCGTCCCCGTGTCTCCATGTCTCCGTGTCTCCTTGTCCCCACCTCTCCGTGTCTCCGTGTCTCCGCGTCCCCACCTCTGCATGTCTCCGTGTCTCCGTGTCTCCGCGTCCCCGTGTCTCCATGTCTCTGTGTCTCCTTGTCCCCACCTCTCCGTGTCTCCGTGTCTCCACGTCCCCACCTCTCCATATCTCCGTGTCTCCGCGTCCCCGTGTCTCCATGTCTCCACGTCCCCACCTCTCCGTGTCTCCATGTCTCCACGTCCCCACCTCTCCGTGTCTCCGTGTCTCCACGTCCCCACCTCTCCACGTCTCCGTGTCTCCAAGTGCCCTGGTCTCTCTATGCCGGTGTTCGCACCTCTCCCTGTCCCCGTGTCTACACCTCTCCGCGTCTCATTGTCCCCCTCTCCCCCGTGTCCCCGTGTCTCCATCTCTCCGCATCTCCCACCTCTCTGCGTCTCCTTGTCTCCGTCTCCCCCGTGTCCCCGTGTCTCCGTGTCTCCGTGTCTCCGCGTCCCCGTGTCTACAACTATTTTATTTTTACCAGGCATGGCCCCGCTGAGCTGTGTAGTTAGTTTTTGTCAGAAGCGACCTGGCCGCAACTGACAGCTCAACGAATTGGGCTTATCACGTGGACATTTACAGCAGCCAAAGACTCTAAACACGCGACCTCCTGCATACCAGGCGAGGTAGTTAACATCTGCCCACCGTGATGATGATGATGAGAGAGAGAGAGACACGCAAACTCCAAATATACAGCAGCAGGCGTCAGGGGTCGGGATCGAACCCACGACCTCCTGCATACCAGGCGAGGTAGTTAACATCTCTTAGCCACCGTGATGATGATGATGAGAGAGAGACACGTAAACTCCAAATATACAGCAGCAGGCGTCAGGGTCGGGATCGAACCCACGACCTCCTGTATACCAGGCGAGGTAGTTAACATCTCTTAGCCACCGTGGTGATGAGAGACAAAGAGACACGCAAATTCCAAATATACAGCAGCAAGCGTCAGGGTCGGGATCAAACCCACGACCTCTTGCATACCAGGCGAGGTAGTCAACATCTCCTAGCCACCGTGATGAAGATGATGATGAGAGAGAAAGAGACACGCAACTCCAAAAACACAGCAGCAGGCGTCAGGGTCAGGATCGAACCCACGACCTCCTGCACACCAGGCGAGGTAGTCAACATCTCGCCGCCGCGTCTCCCGCAGTCGTGCATCACGAGTTGGTGTGCGACGGTGGCGGTCGAGCGTGGGGGGGGAGGGGGGCAGGGGGGCCCTCGTCCTCGTGGCGCGAGACGGCGCGCGGCAGTTCGAGGAGTCGTTCGAGGCGGAGGCCGCTCGCTGGGCAAGCCGCGCGTCTCCTCGCTCAGCTTCCGCGCTCTCCTCGAACGCAACCTCGCCCGCGGTGAGGGCGGGGGAGCGCGCTGGGGGGGGGGGGGGGGGGTGACGGGGGGAGGCACGGGGGAGACACGGGGGGAGACACGGGACACCTGTGTCTATGTGTGTTTATGTGTCTGTGTGTGTGTGTCTATGTATCTGTGTGTGTGTATGTGTGTGTCTGTGTGTGTGTGTCTATGTGTGACTATGTGTGTGTGTGACTATGTGTGTGTGTGACTATGTGTGTGTGTGTTTATGTGTCTGTGTGTGTGTCTATGTATCTGTGTGTGTATGTGTGTCTGTGTGTGTGTCTATGTGTGACTATGTGTATGTGTGTGTGTCTATGTGTGTGTGTGTTGTGTATGTGTGTGTCTATGTGTATGTCTGTGTGTCTATGTGTGTGTGTCTGTGTGTGTGTCTGTGTGTATCTGTGTTTGTGTGTGACTATGTGTGTGTGTGACTATGTGTGTGTGTGTTTATGTGTCTGTGTGTGTGTCTATGTATCTGTGTGTGTATGTGTGTCTGTGTGTGTGTCTATGTGTGACTATGTGTATGTGTGTCGTCACCGCCACTTAGTGGCGAATGCGGTTGGTTGTTGTGTCTATGTGTATGTGTGCTCGTTAACAGCACTTGCCCCTACAATCTGTTAAGGCTACACGGAGGATCTGTGCCTGTGTGTCTGTGTATCTGAGTATGTGTGTGTGTCTGTGTATGTCTGTGTGTGTCTATGTGTATGTGTGCTCGTTAACAGCACTTGCCCCTACAATCTGTTAAGGCTACACGGGGGATCTGTGCCTGTGTGTCTGTGTATCTTTGTGTGTGTGTGTCTGTGTATGTCTGTGTGTGTCTATGTGTATGTGTGCTCGTTAACAGCACTTGCCCCTACAATCTGTTAAGGCTACACGGGGGATCTGTGCCTGTGTGTCTGTGTATCTGAGTATGTGTGTGTGTCTGTGTATGTCTGTGTGTGTCTATGTGTATGTGTGCTCGTTAACAGCACTTGCCCCTACAATCTGTTAAGGCTACACGGGGGATCTGTGCCTGTGTGTCTGTGTATCTGAGTTTGTGTGTGTGTGTCTGTGTCTGTCTGTGTGTGTCTATGTGTATGTGTGCTCGTTAACAGCACTTGCCCCTACAATCTGTTAAGGCTACACGGGGGATCTGTGCCTGTGTGTCTGTGTATCTGAGTTTGTGCGTGTGTCTGTGTATGTCTGTGTGTGTCTATGTGTATGTGTGCTCGTTAACAGCACTTGCCCCTACAATCTGTTAAGGCTACACGGGGGCTCTGTGTCTGTGTGCGTGCCAGGCGTGGTGCACCTGGACGTGGCCGAGGTGACGCTGCCGGGGGTCGCGGCGCGGCTCACCGAGCTCCTCGCCGCCAGCGCCATCATCCGGGCACGTGACCGCGACCCGCTGCTCGTGCACTCACCCAGCGCCACAGGTGCCGCTCACCCACTCACTCACCACTCACTCACCAATCAATCACCACTCACTCACTTACCACTAACCACTCACTCACCCACGCACTCACCACTCACTCACCACTCACTCACCACTCACTCACTCACCACTAACCACTCACTCACTCACCACGCACTCACCACTCACTCACTCACCCAGCGCCACAGGTGCCGCTCACCACTCACTCACCACTCACTCACTCACCCACTCACCCAGCGCCACAGGTGCCACTCACCACTCACTCACACTCACCACACCACTCACACCACCTCACTCACCACCACTCACCCCANNCANTCNCTCCACCCACCACNCACCCACTCACCACTCACTCACTCACTCATTCACCCACTCACTCACCACGCACTCACCCACTCACCCACTCACCCAGCGCCACAGGTGCCGCTCACCACTCACTCACCACTCACTCACTCACCACTCACTCACTCACCATCACTCACCACTCACTCACCCACTCACTCACTCACCCCACTCACACCAGCTACACCCCAACCACCACTCACCCACTCANTCACTCACTCACCCCAACCCTCACTCACTCACCACTCACTCACTCACTNACCACTCACTCACTCACCCACTCACTCACCACGCACTCACCCACTCACCCACTCACCCAGCGCCACAGGTGCCACTCACCACTTACTCACTCACTCACCACTCACTCACCACTCACTCACTCACCACTAACCCACTCACTCACTCACCACGCACTCACCACTCACCCACTCACCCACTCACCCAGCGCCACAGGTGCCGCTCACCCTCACTCACCACTAACCACTCACCCACTCACTCACTCACTCATTCACTCACCCACTCACTCACTCATTCACTCACTCACTCACTCANTCACCNCTCATTGANTCACTCACTCACCACTCACTCACCACTCACTCACACTCACTCACCCACTCACCCCACTCACCCACCACCCACTCACCCACTCACCAGCGCCACAGGTGCCGCTCACCCTCACTCACCATTAACCACTCACCCACCACTCACTCATTCACTCACTCACCCACTCACTCACTCACCCACTCANCCACTCACTCACTCACTCCATTCACTCACCCACTCACTCACTCACTCACCCACTCACCCACCCACTCACCCACTCACCCAGCGCCACAGGTGCCGCTCACTCTCTCATTCACTCACCCACTCACTCACTCACCACGCACTCACCACCACTCACTCATTCACCCACTCACTCACTCACCACTCACTCACCACGCACTCACCACTCACTCACTCATTCACCCACTCACCCACTCACTCACTCACCACGCACTCACCACTCACCACTCTCTCACCACGCACTCACTCACCCACTCACCCAGCGCCACAGGTGCCGCTCACCACTCACTCACCTCACTCACCACTCACTCACTCACCACCCACTCACTCACCACTCACTCACCACTCACTCACTCACTACTCACTCACCACGCACTCACCACGCACTCACTCACCCACTCACCAGCGCCACAGGTGCCGCTCACCACTCACTCACCTCACTCACCACTCACTCACTCACCCCACTCACCACTCACTCACCACTCACTCACTCACTACTCACTCACCACGCACTCACCACGCACTCACTCACCCACTCACCAGCGCCACAGGTGCCGCTCACCACTCACTCACCACTCACTCACCCTGTGCCACAGGTGCGCTCCCTCGCTTACCACTCACTCACCACTCACCACTCACCCACTCACTCACTCACCACTCACTCACTCACTCACCACTCACTCAAACAATCACACTCCAACACACGAGTGTTCACTAACTCCCCCCCCTCCCTCTCCCCCAGCTTGCCATGCGACTTGGAGCCTGCGGCCGCGGCTCTGCTCCGCACTGGCCTCGGCTCGCTGCGTCTCCGCGCCAGCAGCTGGCGGCGCGGCGCCCCGGCCCCCGGCTCGGCCCCCGGCTCGGCCCCCGGCTCGGCCCCCGGCTCGGCCCCCGGCTCGGCCCCCGGCTCAGCCCCGGGGTCGGCCCCGGGCTCCCGGCAGGGGCCGCTGCCTGGGGCCACCGCCGCTCATCGCGACGTGGAGGCCGCACGCTGGCCCAAGGTGACCCCCGAGACCCCCAGAACCTCCAGAGACCCCCCGTGTGATAACCACACTTGCCCCAACAGTCCGCTAAGGCTACACGGTGGCTCTTTGTCTTTGTGTAGCGGAGCCTCACGTTCACGGCGGCCGACCGGCGGCCCAAGCTGCTGGAGAAGATCCCTCACGGAGCCGAGGCCACGCTTGTCCTCGTGGGTGAGCACGTGTGGTGTGTCTGTGTATGTGTCAGTGTGTGTGTCAGTGTGTGTGTGTGTCAGTGTCAGTGTGTGTGGCAGTGTGTGTCAGTGTGTGTGTCAGTGTGTGTGTCAGTGTGAGTGTGTCAGTGTGTGTGTGTCAGTGAGTGTGTCAGTGTGTGTGTGTGTGTGTCAGTCAGTGTGTGTGTGTCAGTGAGTGTGTCAGTGTGTGTGTGTGTCAGTGTGTGTGTGTCAGTGTGTGGCAGTGAGTGTCAGTGTGTGTGTGTGTGTGTGTCAGTGTGTGTGTCAGTGTGTGTGTCAGTGCGTGTGTGTCAGTGTGTGGCAGCGAGTGTCAGTGTGTGTGTCAGTGTGTGTGTCAGTGTGTGCGTGTCAGTGTGTGTGTCAGTGTGTGTGTGTCAGTGTCTGGCAGTGAGTGTCAGTGTGTGTGTCAGTGTGTGTGTCAGTGTGTGTGTCAGTGTGTGTGTGTCAGTGTGTGTGTGTCAGTGTGTGTGGCAGTGAGTGTCAGTGTGTGTGTCAGTGTGTGTGTGTCAGTGTGTGGCAGTCAGTGTCAGTGTGTGTGTCAGTGTATGTGTGTCAGTGTGTGTGTCAGTGTGTGCCAGTGTGCGTATCAGTGTGTGGCAGTGAGTGTCAGTGTGTGTGTCAGTGTGTGTCGGTGTGTGTGTCAGCGTGTGTGTGCCAGTGTGTGCCAGTGTGTGTGTCAGCGTGTGTGTGCCAGTGTGTGCCAGTGTGCGTGTCAGTGTGTGTGTCAGTGTGTGCCAGTCTGTGTGCCAGTGTGTGTGTGTCAGCAGGGAGCACAGGTGGTGCATCGTCTGATCAGCTCAGTCAGTCGACCCGTGGCACCTGGGTCTGTCCTGTGACCTCCTGCCAGCGGGCATTTGACACTGCACGTGGCCTGAACGTGCACATAGCCTGGCACAAGCGCCGTGGTGACGTCACTGCCACTTAGTGACGAATGGCGGCTGTTGTTGTTGTTGTTGTGTGAGAAGCGGTAGTGTAGTGGCTAATGCGCCACTCTATGACTTGAGCTCGATTCCTGCTGCTGCCTCCACTGCTGGATCAGCAGAGCGGGGTCCGTTTCAGGGCCAGAGTTGGGATCGGGGCGAACCTTGGGATCATCATCCCCAGCACAACTTCACTTCAACTTTAAAACGTTCGCTCCCCATCGCTACCTACCCCTCCTTTTCCTCCATCCCTTACCGCCTCCTCTGCCCCCCCCCCTCCCCAGGCCACGCGGAGTTCCTGGCGCAGCCGGCGGCCGCGTTCGTGCGGCTGCGTCGCGGCGTGGTGCTGCCCGGCGTGCTGGAGGTGCCCGTGCCCACACGCTTCGTCTTTCTGCTGCTGGGACCCGGGCCGCAGGCCTCGACTACCACGAGATGGGCCGCTCGCTCGCCGCGCTCATGTCCGACAAGGTGCACGCGCGCACGGACAGACGCACGGATGGTAGATGGACACACGGATGGACACACGGACAGACGCACGGATGGTAGATGGACACACGGATGGACACACGGACAGACGCACGGATGGTAGATGGACACACGGATGGACACACGGACAGACGCACGGATGGTAGATGGACACACGGATGGACACACGGACAGACGCACGGATGGTAGATGGACACACGGATGGACACACGGACAGACGCACGGATGGTAGATGGACACACGGATGGACACACGGACAGACGCACGGATGGTAGATGGACACACGGATGGACACACGGATGGACACATGGACAGACGCACGGATGGTAGATGGACGCACGGATGGACACACGGATGGACACACGGACAGACGCACGGATGGTAGAAGGACACACGGATGGACACACGGACAGACGCACGGATGGTAGATGGACGCACGGATGGACACACGGATGGACACACGGACAGACGCACGGATGGTAGAAGGACACACGGATGGACACACGGACAGACGCACGGATGGTAGATGGACGCACGGATGGACACACGGACAGACGCACGGATGGTAGATGGACACACGGATGGACACACGGATGGACACACGGACAGACGCACGGATGGTAGATGGACGCACGGATGGACACACGGATGGACACACGGACAGACGCACGGATGGTAGAAGGACACACGGATGGACACACGGACAGACGCACGGATGGTAGATGGACGCACGGATGGACACACGGACAGACGCACGGATGGTAGATGGACACACTGATGGACACACGGACAGACGCACGGATGGTAGATGGACACACGGATGGACACACGGACAGACGCACGGATGATAGATGGACACACGGATGGACACACGGACAGACGCACGGATGGTAGATGGACACACGGATGGACACACGGACAGACGCACGGATGGTAGATGGACACACGGATGGACACACGGACAGACGCACGGATGGTAGATGGACACACGGATGGACACACGGACAGACGCACGGACGCTGGACTGACGACAGACGGATGCTCGATGGACGACGGACACACGCACAGACGGACGCGCTGACACACAGACGTACGATGGACCGACCTATGTTCAGCGTATGTGGCTGCTGTAAATGTTCACATTGTGACGATAGACCGCACTGCGTTGAACTTTGACGGGGGGGGTGAGCGGGGTACGTCTGTTCGATTTGACCGGCGACTTCTCGCAGAGAAGGCGACTGACGTTTGTTCAGGAACGCGCGTGCAGAGGATTTGGCCGCTGTAGATTTCAACACGATGGGCCACTTTGCTTTGAGCTACCATTGTTGGTGGCCAGGCCACCTCTGAGAAAGAGCTACGTGGCAGCCCAGTGGTAAAAGAAAATAAAACTTTGACAATAACAAAATGTATGACATCTTGCTTGTCATTGTCGTTGTCCTCGTAACCTGCCCAGGACTTCCACGACACGGCTTACCGCGCGGACGACCGCCGCCAGCTGCTTGGCGCCATCAACGAGTTCCTGGACAGCAGCGTGGTGCTGCCCCCGCCGAGCTGAGCGACCGCGAGCTGCTGGGGCCCGTGCCCTCGTTCCAGCGCGCCGTGCTGCACAAGCGGCGCCAGCAGCGCAGCGGTGAGACACGCACGCCGCCCAAGGTCGACCGCGAGGCCCTCGGCCGCCTGCCGCTGCTGCTGGGGCGAGGGTTGGAGCAGTGGCGGCTCCTGCAAAATCTCTCAGGGGGGGCAAATGTCTGGATGATGATAAGGATAAGGTCCACCCATGCAATGGATAAATTAAAAGCTTAAGCATGTAAAGGCAACTTCACTTCTTTAATATTAATGAAAAATAAAGTGACTCTTACAATACATCTTGTTTGTTTCCATACTCACTATTAAAACAAACCACTCAAGTTTCTTTTATTAAAGATTCCACTAGGTGGCCACAAATTATATTGTTGAATGAAACGTGCTTACGTATGATGACGTTAGCACGTATGATGACGTAAGCACGTTAGGGCGAGCCCTCCCGGAAGCCATAGAGAATGCATTGCAGCGCCCCCCGGTCGAAAAAAAAACATCTTTGAATGTAAGTCTATGGGGCCACTCGGGGCGATTCTCAGCCGGAGTGAAATCGCCCAAAAAGAGGCGGTACTCCACAGAACGTGACATGACGCTGATTGGACTATATCCAGAGGCTGACAGTGACGGCTAGCGTGACTCTGTGGTTCAATGACATTGGTGGTGCGTCGCCCAATCGCCCTAATGAAGAAACCGCCCCTGGGTTGGAGGCCGTGGAGGCCGGCACGGGACACCTTGTCTCCCGAGTGACGATGTTTACGACACGCCGAGTCGATCTGGGGGAGGCCCAGGACCGGTTCGGATAAGCGTCACCGGTGTTGGCGGGAATCGAACTTGGGTCGCCGGGTTCGAGCTCTGCGTGCGAAGCGTTGCCCTGCCGCTTCCCGTGTAATTCTTAACAGACTGGCACGTCCTGTTCTTGGCTCTTTCGGTAAAGTCACGTAGAATGGAAATAATAAAATAATAAAAATAAAACATAATAAATAATCTATTACGTGTAATTTCATTATTTTATTATTTCCGTTCTACGTGACTTTACCGAAAGAACCAAGAAGATGAATCCCTGCAGTCACGAAAGCTTTACATCGAAATTTGGCACGTCCTGTTTACGTGACAACCTATGCGTTGGCTGTGTCGGGTGGTGGCGGGTTTAATGACACACACTTATATACTTACGCGATCTCACCAAAAAAAACACTATTACGGATCTTAACGCACTGTCAGGGCAAGTGCTGTGAGCGAGTAGCAGCGCCTATGAAGGCCGCCACTGTGGCGCACGAGGGGCCGGGCATGGCCTGCACCGCGCCCGGCCGCCTTTGTCTCCCCAGTGGCGATGTTTTACTCATCGCCACTGGGAGGGGTGGGGGTTGCGAGCCTTGGGGTGGGGGGGGCAGTGGTTCCTGCCAAGTTCTTGCAACAGTTGGCAGAGGTGACGATGGCTGCGTGATGATGACAATGATGATGACGACGACGATGATGATGATGTCGATGATGATGATTATGATGATGATGACGACGATGATGATGATTATGATGATAATGTCGATGATTATGATGATGATGACAATGATGACAATGATGACAACGATGATGATCACGATGATAATGAAGATGATGTTGATAACGACGATGATGATGAGGATGTCGATGATGATGACAATGATAATGACGACAATGATGATAACGACGATGATGATGATGACGATGATGACGACGACGACGATAACGGCGACGATGATGTTCACGACGACAATGACGAAAATGAAACTCAATCACCTCTCCCCTCCCACGTCACCCGCCCACCGTCCCAGCTGCGGACGAGGACAACCAAAAGCCCTCGGGTGACGGCAAAGCTCCGGCCAAGGAGGCGTCCGGCGGCGGCGTCGGCGGCGACGATGAGGACCCACTGCGACGCACCGGCGTGCCGTTCGGCGGGGTGTGGTGCGACATGAAGCGGCGGTACGGCCACTACGCGTCGGACCTGCGCGACGCCCTCAACGTGCAGTGCCTCCCGGCGATGATCTTCATCTACTTCGCGGCCCTCTCGCCCTGCATCACCTTCGGCGGCCTGCTCGGTGAGTGAGGGACTGCTCGGTGAGTGAAGGATGCTCGGTGAGTGAGGGACTGCGGTGAGTGAGGGACTGCTCGGTGAGTGAGGGACTGCTCGGTGAGTGAGGGACTGCTCGGTGAGTGAGGGACCGCTCAGTGAGTGAGGGACTGCTCGGTGAGTGAGGGACTGCTCGGTGAGTGAGGGACTGCTCGGTGAGTGAGGGACTGCTCGGTGAGTGAGGGACTGCTCGGTGAGTGAGGGACCGCTCGGTGAGTGAGGGACTGCTCGGTGAGTGAGGGACCGCTCAGTGAGTGAGGGACCGCTCGGTGAGTGAGGGACTGCTCGGTGAGTGAGGGACTGCTCGGTGAGTGAGGGACCGCTCAGTGAGTGAGGGACCGCTCGGTGAGTGAGGGACTGCTCGGTGAGTGAGGGACTGCTCGGTGAGTGAGGGACCGCTCAGTGAGTGAGGGACCGCTCGGTGAGTGAGGGACTGCTCGGTGAGTGAGGGACCGCTCGGTGAGTGAGGGACCGCTCAGTGAGTGAGGGACCGCTCGGTGAGTGAGGGACTGCTCAGTGAGTGAGGGACCGCTCAGTGAGTGAGGGACCGCTCGGTGAGTGAGGGACTGCTCGGTGAGTGAGGGACTGCTCGGTGAGTGAGGGACTGCTCGGTGAGTGAGGGACTGCTCGGTGAGTGAGGGACTGCTTGGTGAGTGAGGGACTGCTCGGTGAGTGAGGGACTGCTTGGTGAGTGAGGGACTGCTTGGTGAGTGAGGGACTGCTCGGTGAGTGAGGGACTGCTTGGTGAGTGAGGGACGCTCGGTGAGTGAGGGACCGCTCGGTGAGTGAGGGACTGCTTGGTGAGTGAGGGACTGCTCGGTGAGTGAGGGACTGCTTGGTGAGTGAGGGACTGCTTGGTGAGTGAGGGACTGCTTGGTGAGTGAGGGACTGCTTGGTGAGTGAGGGACTGCTCGGTGAGTGAGGGACTGCTCGGTGAGTGAGGGACTGCTCGGTGAGTGAGGGACTGCTCGGTGAGTGAGGGACTGCTCGGTGAGTGAGGGACTGCTCGGTGAGTGAGGGACTGCTCAGTGAGTGAGGGACGCTCGGTGAGTGAGGGACCGCTGTGAGTGAGGACTGCTCAGTGAGTGAGGGACTGCTCGGTGAGTGAGGGACTGCTCGGTGAGTGAGGGACTGCTCGGTGAGTGAGGGACTGCTCGGTGAGTGAGGACCGCTCGGTGAGTGAGGGACCGCTCGTGAGTGAGGGACTGCTCGGTGAGTGAGGGACCGCTCGGTGAGTGAGGGACCGCTCGGTGAGTGAGGGACCGCTCGGTGAGTGAGGGACCGCTCGGTGAGTGAGGGACTGCTCGGTGAGTGGGGACTGCTCGGTGAGTGAGGGACTGCTCGGTGAGTGAGGGACCGCTCGGTGAGTGAGGGACTGCTCGGTGAGTGAGGGACCGCTCGGTGAGTGAGGGACTGCTCGGTGAGTGAGGGACCGCTCGGTGAGTGAGGGACCGCTCAGTGAGTGAGGACCGCTCGGTGAGTGAGGGACTGCTCGGTGAGTGAGGACCGCTCGGTGAGTGAGGAACCGCTCGGTGAGTGAGGGACTGCTCGGTGAGTGAGGGACCGCTCAGTGAGTGAGGAACCGCTCGGTGAGTGAGGGACTGCTCGGTGAGTGAGGGACCGCTCAGTGAGTGAGGAACGCTCGGTGAGTGAGGAACCGCTCGGTGAGTGAGGGACTGCTCGGTGAGTGAGGGACTGCTCGGTGAGTGAGGACTGCTCGGTGAGTGAGGACCGCTCGGTGAGTGAGGGACTGCTCGGTGAGTGAGGGACCGCTCGGTGAGTGAGGGACTGCTCGGTGAGTGAGGGACCGCTCGGTGAGTGAGGGACCGCTCGGTGAGTGAGGGACCGCTCGGTGAGTGAGGGACCGCTCGGTGAGTGAGGGACTGCTCGGTGAGTGAGGGACTGCTCGGTGAGTGAGGGACCGCTCGGTGAGTGAGGGACCGCTCGGTGAGTGAGGGACTGCTCGGTGAGTGAGGGACCGCTCGGTGAGTGAGGGACTGCTCGGTGAGTGAGGGACCGCTCGGTGAGTGAGGGACCGCTCAGTGAGTGAGGAACCGCTCGGTGAGTGAGGGACTGCTCGGTGAGTGAGGGACCGCTCGGTGAGTGAGGAACCGCTCAGTGAGTGAGGAACCGCTCGGTGAGTGAGGAACCGCTCGGTGAGTGAGGGACTGCTCGGTGAGTGAGGGACTGCTCGGTGAGTGAGGGACTGCTCGGTGAGTGAGGGACCGCTCGGTGAGTGAGGGACTGCTCGGTGAGTGAGGGACCGCTCGGTGAGTGAGGGACTGCTCGGTGAGTGAGGGACCGCTCGGTGAGTGAGGGACCGCTCAGTGAGTGAGGAACCGCTCGGTGAGTGAGGGACTGCTCGGTGAGTGAGGGACGCTCGGTGAGTGAGGGACTGCTCGGTGAGTGAGGGACCGCTCGGTGAGTGAGGAACCGCTCAGTGAGTGAGGAACCGCTCGGTGAGTGAGGGACCGCTCGTGAGTGAGGAACCGCTCGGTGAGTGAGGGACTGCTCGGTGAGTGAGGGACCGCTCGGTGAGTGAGGGACTGCTCGGTGAGTGAGGGACTGCTCGGTGAGTGAGGGACCGCTCGGTGAGTGAGGGACTGCTCGGTGAGTGAGGGACCGCTCGGTGAGTGAGGAACCGCTCGGTGAGTGAGGGACTGCTCGGTGAGTGAGGGACCGCTCAGTGAGTGAGGAACCGCTCGGTGAGTGAGGGACTGCTCGGTGAGTGAGGGACTGCTCGGTGAGTGAGGGACTGCTCGGTGAGTGAGGGACCGCTCGGTGAGTGAGGGACTGCTCGGTGAGTGAGGGACCGCTCGGTGAGTGAGGGACTGCTCGGTGAGTGAGGGACCGCTCGGTGAGTGAGGGACCGCTCAGTGAGTGAGGAACCGCTCGGTGAGTGAGGGACTGCTCGGTGAGTGAGGGACCGCTCGGTGAGTGAGGGACTGCTCGGTGAGTGAGGGACCGCTCGGTGAGTGAGGAACCGCTCAGTGAGTGAGGAACCGCTCGGTGAGTGAGGGACCGCTCGGTGAGTGAGGAACCGCTCGGTGAGTGAGGGACTGCTCGGTGAGTGAGGGACCGCTCGGTGAGTGAGGGACTGCTCGGTGAGTGAGGGACTGCTCGGTGAGTGAGGGACCGCTCGGTGAGTGAGGGACTGCTCGGTGAGTGAGGGACCGCTCGGTGAGTGAGGAACCGCTCGGTGAGTGAGGGACTGCTCGGTGAGTGAGGGACCGCTCAGTGAGTGAGGAACGCTCGGTGAGTGAGGGACTGCTCGGTGAGTGAGGGACTGCTCGGTGAGTGAGGGACCGCTCGGTGAGTGAGGGACTGCTCGGTGAGTGAGGGACTGCTCGGTGAGTGAGGGACTGCTCGGTGAGTGAGGGACCGCTCGGTGAGTGAGGACCGCTCGGTGAGTGAGGGACCGCTCGGTGAGTGAGGGACCGCTCGGTGAGTGAGGAACCGCTCGGTGAGTGAGGGACTGCTCGGTGAGTGAGGGACCGCTCGGTGAGTGAGGACCGCTCGGTGAGTGAGGGACTGCTCGGTGAGTGAGGNACCGCTCAGTGAGTGAGGAACCGCTCGGTGAGTGAGGGACTGCTCGGTGAGTGAGGGACTGCTCGGTGAGTGAGGGACGCTCGGTGAGTGAGGGACTGCTCGGTGAGTGAGGGACTGCTCGGTGAGTGAGGGACTGCTCGGTGAGTGAGGGACTGCTCGGTGAGTGAGGGACCGCTCGGTGAGTGAGGGACCGCTCGGTGAGTGAGGACCGCTCGGTGAGTGAGGACCGCTCGGTGAGTGAGGGACTGCTCGGTGAGTGAGGGACCGCTCGGTGAGTGAGGGACCGCTCGGTGAGTGAGGGACCGCTCGGTGAGTGAGGGACTGCTCAGTGAGTGAGGGACTGCTTGGTGAGTGAGGGACTGCTCGGTGAGTGAGGGACTGCTCGGTGAGTGAGGGACTGCTCGGTGAGTGAGGGACTGCTCAGTGAGTGAGGGACTGCTCGGTGAGTGAGGGACCGCTCGGTGAGTGAGGGACTGCTCAGTGAGTGAGGGACTGCTCGGTGAGTGAGGGACTGCTCGTGAGTGAGGGACTGCTCGGTGAGTGAGGGACGCTCGGTGAGTGAGGGACTGCTCGGTGAGTGAGGGACTGCTCGGGAGTGAGGGACGCTCGGTGAGTGAGGAACTGCTCGGTGAGTGAGGGACTGCTCGGTGAGTGAGGGACTGCTCGGTGAGTGAGGGACTGCTCGGTGAGTGAGGGACTGCTCGGTGAGTGAGGGACTGCTCGGTGAGTGAGGGACTGCTCGGTGAGTGAGGGACGCTCGGTGAGTGAGGGACGCTCGGTGAGTGAGGGACTGCTTGGTGAGTTGAGGGACTGCTCGGTGAGTGAGGGACGCTCGGTGAGTGAGGACTGCTTGGTGAGTGAGGACTGCTCGGTGAGTGAGGGACTGCTTGGTGAGTGAGGGACTGCTTGGTGAGTAGGACTGCTTGGTGAGTGAGGGACTGCTTGGTGAGTGAGGGACTGCTCGGTGAGTGAGGGATGCTCGGTGAGTGAGGATGCTCGGTGAGTGAGGGACTGCTCGGTGAGTGACGGGACTGCTCGGTGAGTGAGGACTGCTCGGTGAGTGAGGGAACTGCTCAGTGA